>JAJJMB010017069.1:3407712-3530198 GCA_023531105.1 Papaver atlanticum
TGAAGATGAATATGGTTGATATGAAAGTGCTCATATGGCTAACCATTGGTTAACTACTGTTGAACCAACTAGGTGTACACGTTTAGGTACGGTTACTCAAACCTAAATGAACGTTGATAGTCGCATTAGTGTGTCTAATGTCTCAATTGTATATATTGTTAGTATTCGATTTTGTATTTATTTTGTTATTTCATGTCTTTGTAGGTATTTTCGAGAAATAAGCTCTTGCGACGAAATTGGCTCGTAAAGTGGTGTTTTACACCCCAGGATAGAGTACTAAAGGCACCCCAGAAATACACCGGAGGAACCCCGAAAAAGTGTTGAAAACACCCCATAAAAAGTGTTAAAGGCACCCACCAAAATTACTAAAGGCACCCTAAAAATGGATAAGGGCGCCCCCAAGGCAGCCGAGCTGCTAAAGGCACCCGCGTTTTGGATTCAGGGAACTTCACCCTCTTCGTTTGTAAATGAAAAAAGGCGGGAAAAAGAAGAACATAACTGCAGATTTCTCAGGGCGGATTTTGGACGTGATTTTATGCAATATTTTCGTGGATTTGGTTTGGTAATAGTCTGCTACGACTAAACAAGGATGGTAAGGACCTTGGATTCGATTGGATATTGCAGAATAATCGTGTGAAAGAAAATAGAGGAGCACGAGTTTGCAAGGGTCTGTTACGGGATTACAAAGAGTTTGAGCGTGTTTGGATAGAGATTGGACGCTGCAGAAGCGTAAAGGAGTCAAACAAGGAGAGTTTGGAGTGAATTGGAATGCTACAGACGCGTGAAGAAGAAGAAAAAAGAAAGAAAATATTCCCGTGGCTGGCAGCATTAATGAGAGTGATTCCGGATTTATTACAGTGATTTTTAGCCCCTGTCGAGTATATATAGGGTTCTGGGGATGCTTACAAAGGAGAGGGAGAATTGGGAGCAGCACAGAATCGGAAAATCGAAGTTGCAGGAAAAACAATTTTTCTGCTGGTGAAGAAGGTACGAAGAACATAAGACCCTTAAAGACCGTCGTTCTTCAACAATGCCAGTGACGGTATTCCTTTATCATTTTCTGTAACAATTGATTTTGTAACAAATATAAGTGTTACAAAACCCGGTTTTATTCATTTTTTTCTCCCATTTCATCATTTGTGAACCATTTTTGAGCATTAATAAAGATGAATTTTGAGCATGTTTCCATGATAATGATGAGCTAATTCTCGTGTAATCAAGGCACGGAGGAAGCTATTTATGCATGAATAATTGGTAAATATTCTATTTTTCTCTAATTTATATTTTATAATTCACTCAATCATTACTTTGTAGAATTTTAATTGTTTGCATAATTTTTCCTAATTAGTTGTGATTCAATTAGATAGGTTATACTTTGGTTAGATAATCTATGCTTAAGGGATACAATTAATATTTGAAAATATGCATGATAATTTGTGAATTAAGAAAAAGAGATTTTAAAAATAATTAGAGTTTTGGAATTTTTACCATCATTCATTCATGTGTAATAGTGGAATCTAGTGTCTTGGTTATTTTCAATCTTAAAAAAAAACAAAATCAACAAAGAAAGTGGGTATTTAATTTTTCTCTACTTTTAGTTTAAATAAGTCTAAAATCAATTGCTTTCACAAGTCTTACGAACCTATTACTACAACAAAGTTGAAATCACATCAATTTTTGGCGCCGCCGACGCTGACTTGTTTTTAAGTTAGAGTTTTTAGATTTATTATTATTTCTTTTTTTTATTTTTCTTTTTTTTAGATTTTTATTATTTTCTCTTTAATCTATTTTACATTTCCTTGGGTATATTTCTTTATGCTACAGGTTTGGAGTTTGGACCGAAAAGAATTTAAGCCAAAGACTTTGGTGACTAAGAGATTAGGAGTCAAAGATAAAAGCTAAAAGAAAAGGGAAAGAAAGACAAAGATTTTATTTTATTTTATTTTATTAGGTTTTTAGATTTTATTTTTATTTTTGGGACATTTAAACACTTGGACATTATTTTTATTTTTAAAACCCTACGGAAGGGTAGTTTTAAATATAAACTGTTTGCAGGGAAGGACGACGATTACGATATCGTCTTGGCCCCTCGGGTTCATACATGACATAGGAGTCCTGGCCCGAGTCGACTTCAGCGGTTCTTCGCCCGTCTGGTACGGGAGGTAATTTTTTCGAAACACCCGCGAATCCCCTGTCAGCGGGTTTACTGTCTGCCTTAAGGTGAATATATGTTGAGGACTGAATACGGACTTTAATTTCCTAGTAAAGGGAAAGGACTGGCCATACAAGATAAGGGTTCGGATTTCACCACCGTTCTCTTCTTGCCCGCCTTAGGAAAACATATCCTACGCGAACTCAAGCCTAAAATATTGACTAGAACGAGACTTATAGGGTAACGCGCTTAATAGGAAAGTCGTTCGAAAAATATTGGTTGCTCTTCTAAGCATACTTTGAAGTTCAAGAAGATTACTGTAAGTCGATTAGAGCCACCTTGTAACCCAGGGAAGCGTTGCCAAAGAGGTGGGGGTATCAAAGCTCCTCTGAGCTTCCCTTACTTCTCTTCGACTCACTTTATTCGGATCGATCTAGAGAGGTTTGCTTAGATTGTAACGAATTCCTTTTCGAAGGATTAGAAGCTGGTCTAGAAACAATCTAAGTGGAGCCATCATGCTTGTTGTTTGCTAGAAATTTTTAGGTTTGTTTTGGTGGAGTCAGCCTGCTGTATGTTTGCTTAGAACCTCCCTTCTTTAGGATTTTTATTTTTATTTTTATTTTTCTTAGTGTATGCCAAAATCGCTCAAGTCCATTAGTGAGCGTGCTTGGAAAAGAGACACTTTTGGCCGTTTGATTAGTGACGAGCCTAGAGGTTTTTCTTTTGAAGACGGGCAGCTCGAAGACTCTTCTTTGGAGAGCCCTATTTTTGGAAACTTCAATTTTGAGAATTTAAGTCTTAGTGAGGAATTCACCCCTAGGATTTTTACTGTGCCAACAATGACAACTTTGAAGGAGTACATGTACCCAACTAGGACCAACCGACCATCGTGCATTAAGTTGCCGGCCTCTACGGCTAGTTATGAGTTGAAACCTGGTATTCTTCAGATGATCCTTATATTCTTAGGAAAAGATGATGAAAACCCTTACTTTCACATTAGGGACTTTGAAGAAATTTGTGGAACAATTAATATTAAAGACCTTAGTGAAGAAGTCTTGAAACTTAGGATGTTCCCCTTTTCCCTGAGAGATAAAGCCAAGACCTGGCTGAACAACCTACCATCTGAATTCATAAAAACATGGCAGGAACTTATTGATACCTTCTATTTTAAATTCTACCCTAAGTGTAAAACTGCAGATGTTAGGAAGAAAATTAGTACTAGTGTTCAACAAGAAGGAGAATCTGTTTATAGGTTTTTAGAGAGATTCAATGATCTCTTATCTCAATGTCCTCACCATGGGTTTGACAAAATGAAACTAGTAGGGATTCTTTATGATGGTTTAGACTATTCGACCAAAGCCATGGTCGAGTCTTTGTGCGCTGGTGAGTTCACTAGTAGAAATGCTAATGATGCGTTTTCCTTCTTAGAAGATGTCGCCGAAAAATCCCAACAGTGGGAGTCTTGTGTTGAACCCCCTAAAAGACTCTTGATCAATAGAAGTAGCACCAATGTGGTTGATACAGGCTTTGGGTCTGATGCTAAGTTTACTGCTTTGTCTAAAAGGTTAGAAGCTTTGGAATTGAATCAATCTAAACATAGGTCTTTTGTTGAACCTGATAATAGGATTAGAGCCTTTCGAGTCTCTAGTTGTGGAATAGAACCCAGTAACTCGTTTTGGGAAGGTCAGGATAGTGAAGAGCAAGCCCATGTTGTCTATAACAATGCTAGATTTGAAAACCGACAGAAGTTTGACCCCTACTCAGAGACCTACAACCCTGGTTGGAGAAACCATCTTAATTTCTCTTGGTCTAATGGACAGAGTCAAGGCCAGTCTAGTAATTCTCAGCCTCCCCCAGGTTTTGGTTATAATAAGAACCCTTCAGGTCAAGCCAAGTTCCAGAACCCTTCTGAGAATAGAATAACTAGCTTAGAGGAATCTCTTAGCTTATTAAAAAGGAGCCAGGACATGTTCGTAAAGACCCAAGAAGTATTACTAAAGAACCAGGCTAGTTTTCAAGAGGAAACCAAGCAGAATTTTCAACATAATGCCAAGTCTCTTGCTAAGTTAGAATTTCAAGTTAGTCAAATGGCTAAGATTCTAAGTGAGAGAGATAATGGGAGTTTTACTAGTCAGACTAAACCTAATCCTAGAGGAGTTCATGAAATAGGAGGAAGATCATCTGATCATGTGAATGCAATCAAAACCCTTAGGAGTGGTAGAGAAATAGACAATAAGGTTGCCATGCCTGATAGTGAACATGCTGTAGTTCACCCTTCTGAATCAGAAGCTGAAGAGATTGATGGAACCTCTAAGGAGACTAATAAGGCCCCTGATAAGCCAAACTTTGTTCCCAGAGCCCCAGTCCCGCAATTGCTGGTACCAACTAAAAAGGAGTCCACTTTTAATGACATTTTGGAGGTTTTTAAGCAGGTAACTATCAACCTTCCATTATTAGATGCAATTAGGAAGATTCCTCCTTATGCCAAGTTCCTTAAGGACTTGTGTACGCGAAAGCGTAAGCTCGGTGTCCATAAGAAAGCCTTCCTAGCTAGTCATGTGAGTTCTATTATTCAAAATACTACTACTCCTAAGTATAAAGACCCAGGTTCCCATACCATTGCATGTACAATAGGGAAATACCGTGTTGAGAAAGTGCTGCTTGACTTAGGAGCCAGTGTGAACTTACTCCCATACCATGTGTACCTTAAGCTAGGACTTGGTGAGATGAAACCTACCCAGATAACACTTCAGTTAGCTGATAGGTCCGTAAAAATTCCTCGTGGTGTGATCGAGGATGTTCTTATTGAGGTAGACAAGTTTATTTATCCAGTGGATTTTGTTAACCTAGATACCCAACCTGTCCCTGACCCAGAGAACCAGATACCGGTAATTCTAGGTCGCCCATTTTTAGCTACATCTAATGCGATCATCAACTGTCGAAACGGTATAATGAATCTGTCTTTTGGTAACATGACCATTGAGCTGAACATTTTTCATATTAGTAAGCTACCCTCTGAACTAGATAACTCGAGCATAGAAGAGGTCAACATGATAGGAACATTAGTCGAGGAGTCATTACCAAACACTTTGTTAGAAGATCCACTAGAGAAATGCTTAACCCATTTTGGGATTGATTTTGATGATGATAATGTGATTAATGAGGTGAATGCTTTGTTAGATTCAACCCCTTTGTTTGACACTAGCAATGTTTGGAAATCTAAGTTCGAACCATTACCAGTTTCTGAGTCTACTCTAGTTCCTTCGTTAGGAAAGCCTCCTAAGTTGGACCTTAAACCATTACCAGATACCTTGAAGTATGTGTTTTTAGGCCCAGCTGAAACTTTACCTGTGATTGTAGCATCCAACTTGGATAGTGATCAGGAAAGTAGGTTAGTAACCGTTCTTCAAAACAACAAGGAAGCTTTAGGATGGACCATAGCTGACATTAAAGGTATAAGTCCTACCGTTTGTATGCATCAGATTTATTTAGAGGAAGATACCAAACCTTCTAGGGAGATGCAACGTCGACTAAACCCTAATATGAAAGAGGTAGTTCGAACCGAGGTTCTTAAGTTGTTAGATGCATGCATTATCTACCTATTTCAGACAGCAAGTGGGTCAGCCCTGTTCAGGTTGTCCCCAAGAAATCCGGTATTACTGTAGTCCAGAATGAAAACAATGAGTTAATCCCAACTCGAGTGACCACGGGTTGGCGTGTTTGTATTGACTATAGGAAATTGAACAAGGTCACTAGGAAGGACCACTTCCCCCTTCCTTTCATCGACCAAATGCTAGAGAGATTAGCTGGACATAGTCACTACTGCTTCTTAGATGGCTATTCCGGATATAATCAGATCGTTATTTCCCCTGAAGACCAAGAAAAAACTACTTTTACCTGTCCCTTTGGTACCTTCGCGTATATACGCATGCCTTTCGGACTTTGTAATGCCCCTGCAACTTTTCAGCGTTGTATGATGAGCATATTTTCTGACATGGTAGAACGGTTCTTAGAGGTCTTTATGGATGATTTTTCAGTATTTGGTTCATCTTTTGATGAGTGCTTGCATCATCTGTCATTAGTTTTGACTAGGTGTAAGGAGAAGAATTTAGTGCTTAATTGGGAGAAATGTAATTTCATGGTTCGTTCAGGAATTGTTTTAGGGCATATCGTATCATCTAAGGGTATAGAGGTAGATAAAGCCAAAGTTAACCTTATTAAGACTTTATAAGTCCCAAAAACCGTAAGAGATATTAGGTCATTCTTAGGGCATGCAGGCTTTTATCGTCGATTCATTAAGGATTTTAGCTTAATTTCTAGACCTCTTTGCAATTTGCTTGCAAAAGATGTTAAGTTTGCCTTTGATGATGCTTGTTTAGAGGCTTTTGAGAAGCTTAAGACTTTACTCACTACCGCCCCCATAGTCCAGGCACCCAACTGGAACCTACCCTTTGAGATCATGTGTGATGCTTCAGATTTTTCTATTGGTGTTGTGCTAGGTCAGCGAGAAAACAAATTACTCCATATGATTTACTATGCTAGCAAAACTCTGAATGATGCCCAGTTGAACTATACTACTACGGAGAAGGAACTGTTATCCATTGTGTTCGCCTTAGACAAGTTTAGATCCTATCTCTTAGGTTCTAAGGTTATAATCTTCACTGATCATGCTGCTTTGAAGTATCTTCTTTCCAAGAAGGATACAAAACCTAGATTGATTAGATGGATCCTATTGTTGTAGGAATTTTCCTTAGACATTAGAGACAAAATAGGTGCAGAAAATGTAGTAGCAGATCACTTGCCTAGGCTTGTTGTGGATACCCCTGATGATTCTCCTCCTGTTAGAGACAGTTTTCCTGATGAACAACTGTTCTCTGTTACCCAATTACCTTGGTATGCGAATATAGTGAACTATCTTGTTACTGGTCGAATTCCCCATCATTGGGGTAAACAAGATCGTTCTAGATTTTTAGCTGAGGTTAAGCACTTCTTTTGGAATAATCCTTATTTGTTTAAGTATTGTCCAGACCAGATTATTAGGAGATGTATACATGAAATTGATCAGTCAAGTATTATTTCCTTTTGTCATGATCATGCTTGTGGGGGTCATTTTAGTGCTAAGAAGATTGCTGCTAAGATATTGCAGTATGGATTCTATTGGCCTTCATTGTTTAAAGATTCCCACAGTTACTGTGTTACTTGTGAACATTGCCAGAAATTAGGAACCATTTCCCGTAGGAACATGATGCCCTTGAACCCTATTTTAGTTATTGAGGTCTTTGATGTATGGGGTATTGACTTTATGGGTCCGTTTCCTAATTCTTTTGGTAACCTATACATCCTTGTCGCTGTAGACTATGTCTCTAAGTGGATTGAGGCGGTTGCGTGTAAAACCAATGACCATAAGGTCGTAGTCCAGTTTTTGAAAGAGAATATACTTACACGTTTTGGTATGCCGCGAGCTATAATTAGTGACGGAGGTTCATACTTTTGTAATAGACCATTTGCTCTTTTAATGAAACAGTATGGTATTACCCACAAAGTAGCTACCCCATATCACCCACAGACTAGTGGTCAGGTAGAGGTCTCCAATAGGGAAATTAAGCGTATTTTAGAGAAAACAGTTAATCCCAATAGGAAAGACTGGTCATTGAGGCTTACTGATGCCTTATGGGCTTACCGTACTGCGTTTAAGACACCCATTGGAATGTCACCTTATCGTTTAGTATTTGGCAAGGCATGTCACCTGCCTGTTGAGTTAGAGCATAAATCCTATTGGGCTATTAAGCAGCTAAACTTTTCACTTGACAAGGCAGGAGCTCACAGAAAGCTCCAGCTCGATGAGTTGGACGAGATTCGTAGAGATGCATACGATAGTGCTAAGGAGTATAAGAACAAAATGAAACTTGTGCATGATAAGAATATTTTACGAAAGTCATTTTCTCTAGGTCAAAAAGTTCTTCTGTATGACACTCGTTTGCATCTATTTCCCGTTAAGTTGCGCTCTCGGCTGACCGGTCCTTTTGTGGTCCGTATTGTTTTTCCTCATGGAACTGTTGAGATCGAGATACCGGATGGTTCTTCGAAGGTTAACGGTCAGAGATTAAAACCCTTTTTAGATCCCTTTCCTACAGGTGATGTTGAGGAGGTCCCTCTGGAGGACCCTGCTTACCCTTGATTGACCATCGGGGTCATTGTATGTTGTATATTAGTTTTTGATTTCTCTCTTCACCCAGGTACTATCTTTCCAACTTCTCTTTGTGTTATTTTTGGTACTGCTCTTTCATTATAAACATTGAGGACAATGTTAGATTAAAGTTTGGGGGTATGGGAAAAACTTTTTAGTTGCAATAAACTCCAGAGCCTAGAAATTTATGCCTATTAAGGATGGCACTAACCAATCTAAGTGGATGGAAGCATTTTTGTTTTAGGAGTTGAATAACCAATCTGATTAGATGGAAACATCTATAAGAGTCTATTCGTAAAAGCACAGAGCTCAGTTGTTAGAAATAACATGATTGTTTCGCCATATCTCGTTGAGTCCTTTTCACTTCTGTTTTTATTTTCTTTTCTTTTTAAAATATGTTTCTCTAAGTGATTAGGTGGGGCTCACGATTCAAGTTGTTACCACTGCTAGGGTGTAATAGAGTGATTGAGATACTAAAAAAAAGAGACCAGACCAATCAGACCAATCGGAATAAATTTTAACACTTGGATAGCAATATGTGTGTGTTCTCCCTGTCTCCGTCGCCTAAACAAGCGTGGAATGCAGGATCCACGGGAATTACCATGTAATCTGCTGACAAGAAAGCATGCGCTTGGATCCACAAGATCTAATCATATTGTTAGTTCTAAATAAATGTGTGATCAATAAATCGACCGCTTGTTCCCTTGTATATGCCAGACGAGTTGATCTAGAATTAGGATTTTTGACCACTGGTCCCCTTGTATATGCCAGTTATGTTGTTATTAGTCAGACCGGTATCTCAGTCCATTAGGATAGGTTCATCTTGGCAGAGGCCTTCAAATAGATATGAGAAAACACCGTTCACCTAGTCAACATCAAAACCATCTATGTTTTTCTATATCCATCTCTTAATCTATCCATGTGATTTGTTGACTCTGGATATTGATGTCCATAGTGAAACTATCTGAGTAGAGCTCTGTCACTTATATACGAATTTTAGTATGCTTGAGTGCAAACTCGTGTACAGCAATTGGAATTTCGCATCAGGGTACTTCCTCCCGTAATCAATAAGTATGCCAACCAAGGAGGTTCTTTAGTGCCATTTCAAGGTTCTGCGTAGATAGCTAGGGTCTGGAGTAAAGGTTTTGTGGGTACACCTCTGGTAAACACTCCCGAGACTATAACTCGGCCACTAGGGCCACCTAGG
The DNA here is from genome assembly GCA_023531105.1 of Papaver atlanticum. NCBI lineage: Eukaryota > Viridiplantae > Streptophyta > Magnoliopsida > Ranunculales > Papaveraceae > Papaver > Papaver atlanticum. The sequence continues at coordinate 3,417,259 of JAJJMB010017069.1, forward strand.
GGTTCAAAGGCTTGTTGCACACGCTGAGTGAAATCGCGATGCCTGCGACAGTGAGTTAGGATTTTATTTTGTAGATTAAATTTGCTCGGGACTAGCAAATAATAAGTTTGGGGGTATTTGATAGACGCAATAGTGTGTCTAATATGTCTCAATTGTATATATTGTTAGTATTCGATTTTGTATTTATTTTGTTATTTCATGTCTTTGTAGGTATTTTTAAAGAAATAAGCTCTTGCGACGAAATTGACTCGTAAAGTTGTGTTTTACACCCCAGGATAGAGTACTAAAGGCACCCCAGAAATGCACAGGAAGCACCCCAGAAATACACCGGAGGAACCCCGAAAAAGTGTTGAAAACACCCCCAGAAAAAGTGTTAAAGGCACCCACCAAAATTACTAAAGGCACCCTAAAATGGATAAGGACGCCCCCAAGGCAACCGAGCTGCTAAAGGCACCCGCGTTTTGGATTCAGGGCACTTCACCCTCTTCGTTTGTAAATTAAAAAAGGCGGGAAAAAGAAGAACATAACTGCAGATTTCTCAGGGCGGATTTTGGACGTGATTTTACGCAATATTTTCGTGGATTTGGTTTGGTAATAATCTGATACGACTAAACAAGGATAGTAAGGACCTTGGATTCGATTGGATATTGCAGAATAATCGTGTGGAAGAAATTAGAGGAGCACGAGTTTGCAAGGGTCTGTTACGGGATTACAAAGAGTTTGAGCGTGTTTGGATAGAGATTGGACGCTGCAGAAGCGTGAAGGTGTCAAACAAGGAGGTTTGGAGTGAATTGGAATGCTACAGACGCGTGAAGAAGAAGAAAAAAGAAAGAAAATATTCTCGTGGCTGACAGCATTAATGAGAGTGATTCCGGATTTATTACAGTGATTTTGATCCCCTGTCGAGTATATATAGGGTTCTGGGGATGCTTACAAAGGAGAGGGAGAATTGGGAGCAGTTGGGAGCAGCACAGAATCGGAAAATCGAAGTTGCAGGAAAAAAAAATTTTCTGCTGGTGAAGAAGGTACGAAGAACATAAGACCCTTAAAAACCGTCGTTCTTCAATAGTGCCAGTGACGGTATTCCTTTATCGTTTTCTATAACAATTGATTTTGTAACAAATATAAGTGTTACAAAACCCGGTTTTATTCATTTTTTCTCCCATTTCATCATTTGTGAACCAATTTTGAGCATTAATAAAGATGAATTTTGAGCATGTTTCCATGATAATGATGAGCTAATTCTCGCGTAATCAAGGCACGGAGGAAGCTATTTATGCATGAATAATTGGTAACTATTCTATTTTTCTCTAATTTATATTTTATAATGCACTCAATCACTACTTTGTAAAATTTTAATTGTTTGCATAATTTTTCCTAATTAGTTGTGATTCAATTAGATAGGTTATACTTTGGTTAGATAATCTATGCTTAAGGGATACAATTAATGTTTGAAAATATGCATGATAATTTGTGAATTAAGAAAAAGAGATTTTAAAAATAATTAGAGTTTTGGAATTTTTACCATCATTCATTCATGTGTAATAGTGGAATCTAGTGTCTTGGTTATTTTCAATCTTAAAAAAAAAAAAAAAAAATTGGATTTAAATTTTCTCTACTTTTAGTTTAAATAAGTCTAAAATCAATTGCTTTCTCAAGGCTTACGAACCTATTACTACAACAAAGTTGAAATCACATCAATTGGGAAATCCGACCTTTGATTGTTGATTGAAATTGATTGATACTTTAACATTGGTCTTTGGTACCGTTCAAGTTAATTTCTCTTGTATTCAATTAGACTCGCAGATTTCTATTTGCTTGAGTAAGTATTGAATCGAGAAATTGAGATATAACTCTTTGATATACTTTTTATTAAGATTGAGTCTGACTGTCTAGTTGATTCTCTTAAAAGTATATTGGAGTTAGTCCATACAGATTCCTAAGCAAATTATTGGGTGAGGTTGTTGTACCCCCACTTTTTCAAGAAGGTTGCTTTTTGCAACTTTTGATATTTTATTACTTTATTCCTTAAATTATTTTCGCCGATTAGTATTGCTATGCTATCTCGCAGAGGCTCGCAATCGCAATGCAGAGCTGAAGAGGTAATTGAACGATGTCATGGGAGAAAAGCAAAGCTTGGATGATGAGATTAATGGCATAGAAGCTCGCTTTGAAGAGGAGCTAGAGGCTTAACGTGCTACATAGAGATAGAAGATGAGTAATCTTCACGCCGATTATGGTGTAAAGATGACCATTGCTTGCAAAGCTGCTATTCTTCGTGAGCGTCAAAGAGTTATTGTTGCTGCTGCTTCAAATGTCGTGGTCCCTCCTGAGCCCATTGTTGAGAGAACTGCCCCTGATGGTGGTGCAGCCGAGGGTGGCAGTCAGATGGACCCTGAACAAGATGCTCCTAGTGGTGAGCAAGGTTAAGTTTGTTGAGATTGGTCTTGGATAATGGTAGTCTTTTCTTTCTTCTTTATGTGTGAACAGTTGTTTTTTGGGAAACTTTGTCCTTCGTTTGTTTAAGTCCTCGTGTTGTTTTTGAGGCGATGTTTAATGGTGTGTTGTTTTGGGAAGACCTCGTGCTTATTCCAAGGCAATGTTTAAGGATACTACTGCTGAATAAGTCATCGTTCTCCTTCCGAGGAAATGCTTAACTGTTCTTTTGTTTAGCTATGTTGCTAATTAAGTCCTCCATTGTTTTGAGGCATTATTTTGTTAACAATTTTTTGGACAAATCCTTATCTGTTTTTGTTAAAGTGTTTGGAGTGATAATTAGGGAAAAGTAAAAGGGAGAACTTCTTATTGATAAAAGAGGCAGAGATATTACATAGGCATAATGTTCTTTATATACATAGCAAGGGAAAACCCTAGTCATCTAACAGACCGCACATTCATGGGTCGTAGGCCCTATAACACTCCACCTTGTACGGTTCAAAAGTGGAACTTCAAATGTGTTGCCTCATTAAAACCTTGACAAGGAAAACCCAATGGGACAAAACCTTGACGAAGGGAAAAGAGTACAACGTGTTGAGTCCCAGTAAAGTGGCTCCATAAAACTTGCTACTTTTCTTATTGCTTCAGAAATAGATAAACCCTGTGGAAAAAGAAAAACCTTAATCGAGAAATTATAATCTTGGTATCGTCTCATTAAAAATCTTGCCGCTAACAAAACCAAGTGGGAAAAAGTAATCTCGGTGAAAGGAAAAATAGTTCAGAACACCAAGCTAGATGCCGACATCATATCACCAGATACTCTCCTTGATGTCGCCATCTCCCCCTGATTGTACTCAGGGGAGTTCAGACAATTTCCTTAGTCCAATACTCTTTACATGCTTTTTAAATAAGGACTTAGGAAGTGACTTAGTAAATAAGTCTGCCACATTCTCATCAAACGGTACTTTGCTGACTTGAATATTTAAGAGACACTGTTGTTGCTGATTGTAAAAGAACTTTGGTGAAATATGTTTTGTATTATTACCCTTTATATATCCTTGCTTCATCTATTCGATACAAGCTGCATTATCTTCATAAATGCATGTCGGCTCTTCAGTGGTAGAATTCAAACCACTAGTCCCTCGAATATGTGTAATGATAGACCTTAACCATATACACTCATAAACCGCTTCATGTAGGGAAATGATTTCCGAGTGGTTCATGGAGGTGGCCACAAGAGTTTACTTGGTCGATATCCAGGATATCACTGTGTTCCCTATGGTGAATACATAACTAGTTTGGGATCGAGCTTTATGTGGGTCTGAGAGGTACCCAGCATCAGCAAAACCAACCAAAACACTATTTGGGGTTTCAGTAATGGGGGTTGTCTTAGCAGTCCTCCTTTCGTCCTCATAGGGATAAAACAGACCCATTTCAATGGTTCCTTTAAGGTATCTAAATACATTATTTATACCATTCCAATGACGTTGCGTTGGCGCTAAGCTATATATAGCTAACAAGTTCACTGACAATGATATATAAGGTCGAGTACATTGCGCTAAGTACAATAATGCGCCTATTACACTTAGGTAGGGAATTTCAGCTCCCAATACCTCTTCGTCATCTTCCTTGGGACGAAATTGATCCTTTTGTACATCTAAACTTCGACCAATCATGGGAGTGCTAGCAGGGTGCACCTTGTCCATATTGAATTGCCTGAGTATCTTATGGACATATGCAGACAGGTGGATTAATATTCTACAGGCTCGGTGTTCTAGTTCAAGTCCTAGACAAAATCGAGTTTTCCCAAGATCTTTCATCTAAAATTAAGATTTCAGATAGCTTGCGGTTTCTCTTATTTCATCAAGAGTACCTATTATGTTCATATTATCAACATAAACAGCTATAATCCGGAACTCGTTTTCTTTATAAATACGCAGGGCCATAACTCATTATTTGTATATCCCTTTCCAATCAACTTAAACGGATATACTACATCCGCCCGGATGGTTTTATCCGTAAAGTGAGCGTTTCAACTTAATTGAAAACGCACTCCGTGGTTTAGAGTTACTTGATTTGGGCAATGGAATGCCATCATGCACTTTCATGTATATCTCTGAATCAAGATCCCCATAAAGATATGATGTAACCACATCCATAAGCTGCATTTCAAGTCCTTCTGAAACTACCAAGCTGACTAAGTAGCGGAAAGTTATGACGTCTATTACAGGAGAATATGTTTCTTCGTAATCAATTACAGGGCGTTGTGAGAAACCTTGTGCCAAAAGGCGAGACTTATATCTTACGACTTCATTCTTCTCATTACGCTTTTTGACAAATACCCATTTATGTCCTACAGGTTTTACACTTAGTCGGGTTAGCACTACCGGACCAAATACCTGTCTCTTTGCCAGTGAATCTAGTTCTTCCTGGATTGCAACTTTCCATTTAGGCCAATCTGCGCTTCTTTGGCATTCTGCTATAGAGCGTGGTTTGATATCATCATGCTCTATGATTTCTCGAGCAACAATATATGCAAAGATATCATCAATATGCATGGAGGATCTGTCCATCAACACTATGCACTCTCATAATCCATAAAGATTTATTTGTTCTCTGAAATCATTTCAAACATCGGAGCGTCCTCCAGTATTGATTCATGGACATAACTATAATTAAAGACAACTTCATGAGAAGGATTATCTGCATTGATGATAAATAGATCGGATTGTGCCTTACTCACTCTTTTCTTCCTTGGGTGAGTATCGATCGAACCAGGTGGCCTCCCCCTTTTCCTTTGGGGGCCACGACTTCAGCTACACTTCCACCAAGTGTAATCTTAGCATATCTATCTAGAGTGCCATGTCCCGTAGTAGGGATTTATGACCTTACAGGCACGTTTGCAGCTTGTATATGTGATCTCGTCACTTTGGTGATATCAGTAAATGCATCAGGCTTTGAATCTGCTACATTTTGAAGATCGATGATTTGTTTCACTTCACTCTCACACTGTAGAGTACGGGGTTCAAGGTAAGACAACATGGGAACACACCACGACAATTCCTGTCGTTCCCTTAGAAAATCCTTTTTCTTATCTCCCCCTAACGACGGGAAGGTTGTCTCATCAAAGTGATAATCCGCAAATCTAGCGGTAAAAAGATCGCATGTCAAAGGTTCTAAATAGTGGATAATAGTTGGGGATTCATATCCAACATAAATACCTAATCGTCTTTGTGGACCCATTTTAGTACGCCGTGGGGGCGTAATAGGCACATATATGGCATAACCAAATATGTGTAAGTGTGAAATATCAGGCTCATATCCAGTTACCAACTGGTACGCAAAAAATGGTTGGCTAGCAGTGGGTCGAAAATGAATAAGTAGAGCTGCATACAATATAGCTTATCCCAAGGCAGTAATAGGCAGGTTGGTACGCATAACCAGTGCCCTAGCTATTATCTGTAACCTTTTGATGGTAGCTTCGGCGAGACCATTTTGAGTGTGAATATGGGGTACGGTATGCTCTACGTCTATTCCATTAGACATATAGTAATCATCAAATCCTTTTAATATGAATTCTCCAACATTATCAAGTCTGATAGACTTGATAGGGTAATCAGGTTGGTGAGCCCTCAAACGAATAACTTGTGCTAGGAGCTTTGCAAATGCAGTATTTCTTGTGGAAAATAATGCAACTTGTGACCAAGGAGTTGAAGCATCTACCAGAACCATAAAATACCTGAATGGTCCACATTCTGGATGTATAGGTCCATAAATATCACCTTGTATCCTATGTAAAAATGGGATATTTTGTTTGGTATCTTTAGCATATGATGGTCTCGATCCTGTTTTTGCTAAAAAACAGGCTTTGCAAAATAAATGATGTGCTTTTGACATAATCAATGAAGCAGAATGGGAAATATGTTGCACATAAGCTTCTTGAGAAGGAAACTGTCGTGTTGGAGTAACACTCTGACGAGTTAGTAGTTGGTTACTTTGCACTGTAACAGTATGTTGTCCCATTTTCTTTTTTCCTCGAAAAAAGGGATGTCCATGTGAGTTCTTTAAAACACGGATCATCATGTCACGACCTGGGTGCCCTAATCGGTCGTGTCAAAGCATGTATGAGTCATTATTCAACAACTCATCGTTGGTAACAACATGAGATTCAATAATCCGAATAGTAGTGAGGTATAATCCACTAGATTGACTCATTAGTTTCTCTAAAATGCGTTTTCTTCCACATTCGTTAGAGGTAACATTTATGTATCCAATTCCGTTTTCACTGTGAGTTTCCAAATGATAACCGTTTGCACGAATATCTTTGAAACTTAACAAGGTGCGGTTAGCTCTTGGTTTATATAGAGCTTTTGTGACTTTAATCATTATGCCATTTGGCAACATGAATTGAGCATTACCTTGCCCAATTATCACTTGTGATGATCCAATCATTGTAGTCACGGATGTATTGTAAGGGGTCAAGTTAACAAATAATTATTTATTTCTTAAGATAGTATGGGTGGTTCCACTATCAGTCAGACATTCAATCTCTCCTTGAGACATTCCTACAAGTAGATAATGTGGTATCGTTACAAAATCCGAATAATTTATCTCATGTACTTTGGAGAATTTGAGTATTACCAGAATGATATATTTTTCACTCTAATATACATGCTAAACAACAGATTATTAAAGTAAAAATCTATTAAACCATTACCAAAATATGATTAATATAATAAATACTCATAGATAATCCATTCATAAGGTAATCATGACGGCATAAAAAGTAGTCCAAGCCATCAAGAAAAATTATTTAAACCAAAGTCTACTAATACGTAAAAAACTAAAGTAAACGTCTGAGATCAAAAGGTAACTAAAGAAGCATTTTCAATCAAAATCCGGTGTATCCAATATGGCATGACTCTTGTTGCCTTGGAAATCTAATATAGTGAGGTTGACGGCGGGGGGATTTTCATTTTCTTCCAGATAGTTAGCTTCTTGTTTTACAGACTCTCGATACTTCTTGTAGATTTATGCAACTTTTTAACTAGCATTGCATTGCTGGTACCAATGTGCAGTGGATCCACACCTATAACAAGGCCCGTTTCCAATTTCGTCCTTTTTAATAGGGGGATTTCTTGGAGCTTTCTAGACCTTGGAGATGCCACCACTTGGGCCAGAAGGTACATCGTTGTTCCAAACATTTGAATTACCACCACGCCCGTGACCTCTATTGGGTCCCTTGTGTCATCTTCCACGTGTGTTACTTTCTCCACGTGCGTATGGAGTACGGGAATGTGAATCATGGGAATGTGAATGATCAGCATGTCCACCCCTCTTACCTTTGGGGCTCTTTCCTCTGTTAACCTTGCCATAATTTATTTCAGGAACTTTCTTTTTTCCCACAGCTCTGGCATGGTTGTTGACAAGGATTTCGTTATTCCTTTCGGCGACTTGAAGTAAGTTAATCAACTTACTAAAAGTGGTTATCCTTTTGTTGTCCACCTCCAATCGATACTGGTTCGCTAGTATCATTGAAGATGTTGGGAAAGTTGACAATGTCTTCTGGATCATTTCAGCATTAGTTAGTTTGGTGCTACAAAAATACAGACGTGCTTGTAGCTGCATCATGTCTCTTTGAAAATCATTCACTTTTACATAATCCAGGAAGCGGATTTCATTCCACTGGACTTGTAGTTATGGAAGTAAAGAGTCGTGAATATTCCCGAAATGACTTTCGAGAGCATCCCATAATTCCTTTGGTGTTTTCAGCGGTTGACGGCTTGATGGCAGCGGTGTAGTCTTTCTCCACGAAAGTAGTCTCCACATCAGCTACCCAACGATGGTACTCGAGTCCAGCTGAGTCCAAAAGCTCAAATTCAGGTCGAATTGGGCCATCTACAAAACACAAGAGTAATGGACATTAGTATGACTAATTCCAGTATCATATTTTCAAAACCAAATTTCTTAATGGTCAAAATTGATTTTTAGAAACCAAATTTCTTGATGGTTCTTAAAAAAAATTGGTCAGTCAAAGTTAATAAACAATGAACATAACCCCATAAAAAAAAATACGGAGATAAAACGACACTACCGTTACAAAAAAATAAAAAATAAAATTCATACACAGAGCACACAATAAAATTCAAACACAAAGCACACGATACACATAGAGACATTACATATATATTAAATAATATTATCATTAAAGAATACGTTACAATCGATAAAATTTAACAGATGTAGGCAAGCACATTAAATAATGAATATATATAATAATATAAATAGTACAACAAAAAACTAGACAAAGTTGATGTAGACTACTAGTACACTAAAATATCAATCTTACGCAGTCATCACAAGGGAAAAAGTATATTATATCATGATCTTTTAAATATGAGTGATTTTGCTAAAATTGGATGGTACCACATACCCATTGAAAAAGACAAGACAAATCAAACCAATTTATACAGTGGACCTTCATGATTTACTAAAAAGAAAAAGAAAATTGTTGTAGCTTCACACAATAATAAATATATAATACTTTAGTATAATGATTATGGACAAAGGTAGGATATGATAGGTTAAGCAATCAACATGGCAGACAAGATAGTTATGAGATACAAAAGCTAGACCATGTAGGTATATAAAATAATAAAGGAAATTCATAATCATATTGAAAACGCCATTCACAAACAAGAACGGAGCCAGAATCTGATGACGCGTCTAAAAAAAATTTGAAACAAAAAAAAAACAGATATATAAAATATATAGAATAAAATAGACAAATCTCAGATCCATAAAAGGACAACAATCAAAAAACCAAAGAAAGCATACGAACATACATGCGTATGGATTGCACATCAAAAACATAAACGGTTTTACTTCTCAAGGCATGGCGGACAACTTCTAGTGGATCACATCACACTTATAAATATAAAATAATAATAAAAAATTAGTTTAGGTATACCTTTTGAGGGTAGGATTGAAAAAAAAAACAAAAAGAAGTACGAAATCCACACCGACGACCGTGCTTTCCCAAATCTGATTTGATGATGACCGGAGAATTTTTTTTTTATTTGTTGCAGCCTGCAGGGTTAGAGCTCGTGCTAATAACGTTTTGGAGTGATAATTAGGGAAAAGTAAAAAAGAGAACTTCTTATGATAAAAGAGGCAGAGATATTACATAGGCATAATGTTCTTTATATACATAGCAAGGGAAAACCCTAGTCATCTAATGGACCACACATTCATGGGCCGTAGGCCCTATAACAAAAGTGGATTTCTTGAACAATTGTTATTTTTTCATGGTTTTTCATTAGCTTAGAATGAAATGTTTATTGCTGGTTTCCTCTTGAATTAATTATCATTTTTACGGCCCTGAGGATTGTTTTCTCTTATTTTGCTAGTTCAACTATGGGTGACAAGGCCGAGGAGTGATCAGTTCCTTATTTGGACAGGTCATCTCTTACAATGTTCAATCTAGATTAAATTGAATCTTTCTTATCGCCTTTGCTATGTGCCTTCTTGGGATTTTTATTTTAATAATGTCCTCTTTAGGTTACACTTGTCCCTTGGATCTGTGATCAGTTGTTTGAGTCACTTTTTATGGCCAAAGTTTGTAGGGCGATACCTCGGCCGAAGGATTCTTGCCTTAGCCAAAGGCAAGTTCCTCAGTTCTAGATACCTCCTGAATGTCAGGACATCATCCGATATGGGATCGTGATGGCATTACCATATGTCCTTTTCTGTCTCAGGTAGCTTAGGGTGTCCCCCGCTTCATCTCACTTCATGGGGTCAGATGACATTGCCTTAGGTCTTTTTGTCCGTCTCAGACAGTTTGGGTATTTTCCCGCATCATTCTTTTGTAGAATGGAAGGTGTGGCTAACACCATGCCATAATCTTGATGGGATTTTTATATGATAGTTACGTGGGATTATAAATCTACATGCAAATGCAAAAAAGAAGTAATAAAGAAAATTAAGAAGAAAACATATAATACAAATAAATAAAATAAGAAAAAGAAAAGAAAAAATAATGCTATGAATAATTGAAGATAAGCAAAAGACGTATTTTATTAATCTCAAATGAGGGTTTGTAAACCCTTAGTACATTCGGATAAGGTTTCATGACCTTTTATAAGTGGGGATTTAAACCCTGTTTTCATAGTTTAACCTTCTATATGATAGGTCTTCTAAGCATTATATTGCTTTAGGTACTTGATATTCCATGGTCACTCTAGTTCTTCCCCATTGGGTTTGAGCAACCTGTATGCTCCATTACCTGCCTTAGTGAGGATCGTGAGTGGTCCTTCCCATATGGGTGCAAATTTGCCTGATTCGCACTGATATGGTGGAATCTCTCGCCAGACTTGATCGTCTGGGTTAACTTTCTTTTGTTGACACGTTTGTTGTATTCTCGAGCTAACCTTTGATGGTAGTTTTCTTAGCATGTCAGCAATAATTTTATTGGTAGCCTCTGCTTGGCTATTGCTTTCAGGGTAAATGGGTGTATACTTATTCTTTCTGATCTTGAAACAGTTAAAGATGAGGTCGATGTTCTTTCCTCAGAGTTGTGCTCCATTGTGCGAGACGATGGCAGCTGGAATACCAAAGCGACATATAATGTGTTCAAAGAGAAATTTAAAGACATCGTGGTCTCTGATGTGCATGAGGGTTGATGCCTCTACCCACTTCGTAAAGTAGTATGTGTCCACAATCAAGTATTTTCTTTGTCATGTACCTGCTCGTAATGGTCTTACGATGTCGACCCCCCATTTGGCAAATGACCAAGGGCTTAGTAAAGATTTTTAATCCATTAAAGGGGCGTGCCTTCTTTTTCCATATTTCTGGGATTCGATGCATCGTTGTGTCATTTGCTTTGAATCTTCGTTCATACGAGACCAAAAATACCCTTGAGGTTTAGCTTTCTGAGCTAAGGTCCTGCCCCCGCTATGATTTTTGGCATATCCGCGATGTATTTCTTTCAAAATTTCTTGACCTTCATCAAAGGATAAGCATCTGAGTAATGGCCCCAGGTATGACTATCGATGTAGTGTTTCTTCCCTCAGTTGGTAGCTTCCCGATTTGGATATCACTTTGTGTGCGAGCTTTTGATCGCTTGGGAGATCAACATTAGCCAGATATTTCATGATAGGTGTCCTCCAATCTTCTTCAGACAGAACCTCTTGGCTAGTGCTCACATTTAAAAAATTTATATCCCCCTCGAGTGGTATAGAGGGAAGTAGTATCGTTTCGACCTTCACAATTGTTGCCTCTAGGTCCGCTATCATGGAAGAAATAAAAGCAAGGGCATCTGCATGCCTGTTGTTATTCCTACATAAGTGTCGGAAGGTGATATTGGGTATCTGTCCGATATAGTGTTTAGCCAACTGGAGATATCGTTGTAAACAAGCATCTGAAGCCTGATACCTCCCATCGATTTCTCGTATGAAAAGTTGTGAGTCACTCGTGAGTCCAACTTTAATTATTACACGGAGGGCATGTATGACCGCTTCATACTCGGTTATGTTATTTGTGGAGGCGAATTCCAACCTTAAGTTGTAAACGATCATGCGGCATGTCAGGGTCGTGGAGACCATTCCGATGCCAGATCCTTCCGAGTTACATGACCCTTCTACAAATACTTCCCATCGTCTTGGGTTTTCAGAAAGAAATAGTTCGGGCGTATCTTCCAGATCGTCCTCCATCCCTGGAATTTCCTCGATCTCATCGGTATTGTCGAGTGGAAAATCGACTAGGAAATCTGCAATGACTTGGGTCTTTATTACTGTATGAGGTTGATATTTAACCCCAAACTGTTTTATTTGAGCTCCCCATTTGGAGATTCTGCCTGCTCTGCCGGCATTGTCGAGTACAGACTCTATTGGTACTTTAGTAATGACAATCACATTGTGTGCATGAAAGTACGTTCGCAGTTTTTACGTTGCATACACTAAAGATAATATGAGTTTTTCTCTCCTGAGGTCATAGTTTTACTTATAAAGTAAATGGGTTTTTCGGCCCCCTCGTCAATGCGAGTTAGTAAACCACTTATCGATGTGTTAGTGGCTGATAGATAGATGTAAAGATCTTCGCCTGGATTGGGTTTTTGCAAAATTGGTAAGGTAGCTAGGTGCTCCTTAATCTTTTAAAAAGCTTATTCGCATTCAGCACTCCATGAGAATTTCTCGCCTTTCTTAAGAGTATTAAAGAAATCTTTACATTTAACGGACGATCTGGCAATGAACCTTCGTAGGGCTGTCAATCGATCGTTCAATCTTTGCATGTCCTTTACTGTGGCTGGCGAAGGCATTTCTAAGATGGCTTGCACTTTGGCTGGGTCCACCTCAATTCCTCGCTTTGTAACCAGGTACCCTAAGAATTTTCCTGAAGTTACCTCGAAGGCACATTTTGCCGGGTTGATTTTCATATTATATTTCCTCATTTGTTCAAAAATATCTTTAAGGTCCTTTGCATGGTCCTATGGGAGCTTTCTTTTAACAAGCATGTCGTCTACATAAAAATCTAGGGTTTTTATGTATCCAGTTATCAAACATCTTTTCTACCATTCTCTGATATATCTCACTAGAGTTTTTCAGTCCGAATGGCATTTTAGTATAGCAGTAAAGTCCTCGCGGAGTGAAAAAGGCAATGTGCTCTTGGTCTTCCTCCGTTAACGGAATCTGATTATGGCCCGAGTACCCATCCATCAGCGATAGCAACCCGTATCCGGATGTTTCTTCTACGAGCTGGTCGATATTGGGGAGTGGAAAGCTGTCTTTTGGACATGCTTTGTTGAGATCGCTAAAGTCAATGCTTATTCGCACTCCTCCATTCTTATTTGATATGATCACCATGTTGGATATCCATATTGGATATTGTACCTCTCGGATGACACCCGAGGCCTCCATCTTTTTGAGCTCGTTTCGAATAGCCTCATGGTATTCGGGTGCCACTTTTCGCATTTTTTGCCTCATAGGTCTATGCTTTGGATTAATTTTCATATGATGGAAAAAAACTTATGGGTCTATCCCAGGCATGTCTTCCATGCGCCATGCGAAGACATCAGAGTATTCCTTTAGTACTTGTACTAATTTCTCCTCTTCCTCTATGTCGAGGAGGGTTCCAATTTTGACCATCCCTGGATTTTCAGGTGTCCTAATATTCACCTCTTTCGTTGGTTCCGTGGCCGAGAAATTTGACCTTGTCTCTCCGACATCGGAGAGATTCTGTAATTGCTATAAGAGATCCATGGGTTCACCCGAAATAGGAAATGGTACATCGTTTGAACCAAGGTAGTTAATATCGCGTATCGGTCTCGTATCGTCCGGGTCCGATATACTTATACAAAAGATAATATCGGTTTTTATCGGTGATACATCATTAGAACTAGAATTTCAAATATTTATAAAACCGTAAAAAATAATAAGAATTATTCATATATCTCAAATTTCCAAAATACAAGGTGGTTTATTAGCCAACATTGTGATTGTTGTCCCATTATGCCGGTAAATCTTTCTTATTATCCTTCACTTTTATCTTTTGCATTTCCCTACCTTGCAATTGAAATATGGTTTCCATCTTATATCCTACTATATGGTCGTTGATTTTATATCATAAATATATTATGACTTTTTACCTTCTCCAATTGACGTTGTACTTGTTTGTAAAGACTAGATGCATGTTTATAGAAAATTTATTCACTGAAACCGATATTATCGGCGTATAAGTAAAACCGATATATCGGTCTGTACCGTCCTGTGCAACCGATAATATCGTTTCATATTTGTATCGCCGATATTTACAGTAACATATAGGTATTTTCCGATACCCGATAAAAACCTGTAATATCGTCCTGTACAACCGATATTGACTACCTTGGTTCGAACGTCTTTCTTCGTTTGTTTCTGCTATGTAAGTATCAATTTCCTCCTGATTCTTAGCATCTTTGCGCTCTCTTCTTCCTTGTCTTTGGGGAATTGATCTTAGTTTCACCATTCTTTACGTCCATATTGTAACAATATTTTGCTTCACCAGAGTCTCCTATGATCTTTGCGATCCCATCGAGTGTCGGAAACCTCAGCCTATGGTGGTAGTTTGACGCGAATCCCTTGATTCCATGAACCCAGGATCATCTGAAAATAGCAGTATAGGGTGAAATCATATCTACTACACAGAAAGTGGTTAAAGTTAGGATTTTTCCTACACGAATTTCCATGGTTACCTCGCCCCTTGGACGTAGATGACCCATTGAAACCAAAGATATTTTATGTGGATGGTATTAGGAACTTATCTTTTAGGCCCATTTGCTTGAATGTCTCGTAGAATAAGATTTCGATGGAGCTTCCGCCATCAATTAGTATCTTAGGCATCTCCCATGGTAGCGCCTTTGGCCTCTCCTCCTCGTCTTCATATCTGGGAGTGCGATGGCCATCGTGACCACTAGAGGATCGTTAAGATTCCTCTCACCATCCGGTGCTTCAGAGGCTGAAAAGCTGATAGTCTGTTTCATCCATTCTTCCATCGGTGGCTCTTTCGCCACACTAAAAACCTCATTGCCTTCAAAGTTTCGTTTATAGACTCGCCCAGTGATCTTTCCCTCAAGTGTGGGTGTTGTGATAGCTGAATGGGAAATCGTGTTACATCCCAAATATTATGCTTCGCGTGGGATCTCCACACGATGAAAAGGTGGTCCTGTTACTTGTGGGGGAGCCGCCTGTGCAATATACTCTTGGAGTTTATCATCATCGATCATGTCTTGTACCATCTTCATCAGATCCCTACACGAGTCTGTTGGATGGCTATAAAATTGATGGAACCCACAGTAATCTTTTCTGTTCTTAGCGTGTTCGGGTTGTTGTCCCTTATTCCATGGGAAATTAATCTTGTATTTTCCGTTAACCTTCTTGAAGATTTCGGAAATATGAGTGTTTAACTTTGTGTAGACTGGGTCTACAAACTTCCCTTTCTTATGTTGGGTCTGGTCTCGCCCTTTCCATCCTCCACTTTTGTGTTTATCGAATCGTGCAGATTCATTATGAGGTCGCTCAACACCTCGAGTTTGCGTCTGGGGGTTTTGTGTCTCTACCACATTTGCTCCTCTACTATTTCCTCGGACTAACTTGTATGTCCCATCTTGGAGTTCTTCAAGGGCTATGTAGTCCTCTTGAATTTCCCTTAGTTTCCCTAGACAGGGTGGCATTGTCTCATACATTATGACAAATATGGGGTCTATCTTTCACAGACTGTTTTTGAAACCTAAGATCGCATAGGATTCTAAGACTCGTCTGATCTCTGTACAGATCTTCCTCTAGCGAGTTACTAGAGATCGGAGGGACTCATTAGGTCCTCTGGTTAATTGGAATAACATATCAATTCCTAGCTTAACTCGACTATTATGCGTGTAGGCTTCTAAGAATAGCTCAGACAAATGAGCAAATGATTTGAATGATTCTCTCGGCAAGTTGTTGAACCACATTAGTGCTTCTTCCTTTAGACTGGCTGGAAAAAATTTGCACATCACGACATCGTACTGGCTCCATTGTGTTAACGTCATGTGATAGGATCGAAGATCGCCGGTCCCATTAAAAGGGGTTGTAAAAGTAGGAGGAGAACATTTCCTCGGAAATGGTTTTGACAGCAGGCTCGCTGCTAGGGCCGTTTGTCCTGCTTCCTGTATAACTTCTGCCAATTTCTGGCCTCCTTGCCTTCTGGGGGCTTCCTTATACATCGCTTCGAGTTTGAAAAGACGAGTGAAAAAGCGGGGGTCTAACAGCCACACACAATATTTCGTTTAGGAAATCTGTATGGACTAACTCCAATATATTTCCAAGAGAATCAACAAGAAAGTCAGACTCAATCAAGGAAAATACATCCAAGAGTTATATCTCTATTTCTCAATGTAATCAGCAAATCAAACAGATAGAAATCCGCGAGCCTTCTTATTATGAAAAACAACTTCAACAGTACCAAAGACCAATGTTCAAGTGTTAATCAATTTATATCAACAACCAAAGGTTGGATTATCTAATTGATTGAACTACGCACAACCTGTGATATTTCAATTATATAAACAAATATAATTCGGAAAAGAAATAACACAGACACCAAAAAAATTGTTAACAAGGAAACCGCAAATGCAGAAAACTCAAGAACCTAGTCCAGATTTGAACACCACACTGTATTAAACCGCTACAGACTCTAGCCTACTACAAGTTAACTTCGGACTGGAATGTAGTTAAACCCTAACCAATCTCACACTGATCAAGGTACATTCGCGTTCCTTACGCCTCTGAATCCCAACAGGACTCTACGCACTTGATTCCCTTAGATGATCTCACCCACAACTAAGAGTTGCTACGACCCAAATTCGAAGACTTGATAAATAAATTTGTCTCACACAGAAAAGTCTATTGCATAGATAAATCTGTCTCCCACATAAATACCTACAAGTTTTTGATCCGTCTTTTTATAAATCAAGGTGAACGGGAACCAATTGATACACCGGACTTATATTCCCGAAGAAAAGCCTAGTAACATCAATCACCTCACAATGATCTTAACCGTATGGAAGCGGAACAAGATATTGTGGAATCACAAACGATGAGATGAAGATGTTTGTGACTACTTTTTATCTTACCTATCAGAGATTGAATCTCGAGCAAATCTTAGAAAAGATAATACTCAATACGATAGAACAAAGTAAGATCAGAACACGCAACTACATAGAAAATAGTTGGGTCTGGCTTCATAATCCCAATGAAGTCTTTAAGTCATTAACCTATAATGGTTTTTAGAAAAACCTAGGTTAAAGGAGAATCGAATCTAGTCGCAACTAGTATCACACAGGAGGTGTGGGGATTAGGTTTCCCAGTTGCTAGAGTTCTCCCTTATATAGTCTTCAAATCAGGGTTGCAATCAATGTTACCTTGGTAACAAAGCATTCAATATTCACCGTTAGATTAAAACCTGATTAGATTCAAGCTAATATCTTTCAACCGTTAGATCGAACTTAGAGTTCTGGACTTGGTCTATCCGCCAGTATGCGAACGGGTACGCATACTGTCGTTCACGACCAACCTCAGTTGAATTCCCGGACTTGAACTGTTAAGCCGGTAGCATACGGGTATGCATACTAAGTTCTCGAACTTCTACTGTTCAACCAGTACGCATACGGGTATGCATACTATAGTTCCCGGACTTGGAATAACTTGCAACAGTTAGCATACAAGTACGCATACTGTGCTATATCCAATCAATGGTTAATGGTATTATTGAAACATTATTAGAAGGCAGGAATAGCTGTCTCACACAAACTATTAGCTTCAAAGCAATTTTCAAGTGATCAATAGATGAATACGAAACATTCTAAGTCTACATCAAATGACAGTCTCACACAAATCATGTAAGATGTTACCAGGCGATTTTCACATGATCATCTTTTGACTTTCGTCAAGAATAAAGATGAACTTGGTTAAAGAGAAAGCTTACTAACACATATTTCGAGAAATATGTAAGCTAGTTAAACTCAGCTCGAAATATCAAATTTGTATAATGTAAAGTCTTTATAGCTATACGACTTTTGTCTCAATAGGAGATAGAATAGAAATAGACCTCTGAGTGATAGATGAGTTCAAGTCTCCACATATCTTTTGTTGATGAAGTTCCACAAGCTCCCCTTAGTAGTTCTTTGTCTCCTATCGATGAACGCCGTGAAGTATAAAGCTCAACTATACATTCTATCATAATCCGAGACATAGATATAAGTAGACTAGAAATCAAGACTTATAGTTTTGACAACTAAACTTGACAAACAAGCTTGAGATATCAACGCTTGCGAGTTTGACCAAGCAGTGCTCTAACAATTTCCCCCTTTGTCAATTTTAGTGGCAAAACTATCAATATATATGGATTACAAAATAAATAAACTCTATAGCTTCTCATCCAAATGCTTGATTTCCTTGGTTCTTCAATATTAATCGAAATCTTCGTCACTTCCAAGTACTCCAGTGATTCTAAACGTGTTCAACTCAGCATCATAGTTGTTGAAGATCCGTAGCCATAACAATAAGAAAACCATTGTCCTAAATTATTGTTATACAATGTCATAGTATTATTACACAGCATCAAAGTTCAATTGTATCACAACTTTGACAATAATACTACGGTGATATGTATCACTCCCCCTTAGTCAATACTTCATCTTACATGAAAACCACTCCCCCTTACATAATGATCCGTAAATCATATGTATTTGTAGTGTGAACTACATAATAATTCTCCCCCTTTTTGTCAATATAAATTGGCAAAGGTACGAAAACTAGTGGGATCATAATGAAATTATCATAGAGATACTTCATGACTAAAAGAGAACATATCAACTTTATTTCGATGATTTCACATAGTCGAAACTTAGTGTATTCATCAAGGAGTTTATAAAGATACAAGAAAACTCATACAATATTCCACAACCGCACTCCCCACAAAGATTTGGCAATCAAGCACAAGTTCAATTAAGAACTCTCCCCCATAAAATGTCATTCCTGAAAGGAACAACAAGAGCGACCTTACTTTCACAAGAAAAGAAGGATTTCTTTGGACATTAACAAATTACATGAGATATGAATTTGTATCCAGAAAACTCAATTAAATTAACCACAAGAGAACCCATGATTAATTTAATCGGAAATGCTCAACATAAGAAAACTTACGGAGCCATACAGTACTTTCACATAGAAGTGGATCAGGGAAAGATCAATACTACGGAATATACAAAGATCCATTCTATTTTTCATAAATATTTGCATAATGACACAATAGATTTAATCTTTGACATCAAAAGTTCATTCTATTTTCCATCAATATTTTCATAATGACATAATAGACTTAACTTTTTTACATATATTCAGCCAAACTTCTCATGGATTTAACACATTTAGCAGTTTAATTGAAAGATAAAATCATTCAAGGCTAAAATACCATTAAAGTCATTACAACCATTAAAAATAACAGTTAATAAGTTCGACATAAGAAGTTCAACATAAAATACCATAAGCAGCGACATAAACAAGACAATTAAACAGTGATTAACCAATCATCTTATAATAGTCCCTAGCAATTTCATCAAACTTTTCAATCAACTCTGGATAAGCTTGTGAGGCATAATCCAATAGTGCCTGCTGACATTCAACTTGTTGTCAAAGATTGATGATTTCAGGATTAGGAGGTGCTGGAGTTCTAACTGGAGTTCTGCACATCTTTTCGATGCTTTTCATGGTCAGGACTTTTGGTCCTCCAAGACTGGTTCCAACAGAAACAATGCCAAAATGACTGCAAGTCCTTGAAATAAGACAAGGAAAACCAGGAGTCTTTTTTGAAGTCTGTCTCACAATTATCATATGACGAATAATAAGGTCACAGAAGTCAATATTCCTCTCTTCAACAATGTAATAGACCAATTCAGCAAGAGATCTGGTCCATAACAGTTGGTCAATAGTATTGGGCATCAAGTTTGCCACCAGTAGTTTTCCAATAACTTTTAGAAACAACGCAGCATCATGAACATCAATCTTCCCTTCCTTCCAGGTTACATCCTTTGCAAGGAGAAAGTTTGAGAGTTCATTTGCAGAAGGTCTCAAATGCTCAGGTTGTGGTACTTGGAATTCACCGACCTGGGACAAATTCAAAAGATCAGCAATTACTTGACGATTCACAACAAAAACTTCATTACGAACAATAGTCTTGAAAGTGCAGTTGACAGTGTCCGTTTCATGTAAGTTAACATAAAATTGGGCAGTCATTTCTATATGTGTTGTTCCGATGGGATGAAGAATTATACCTCACTTATGGTTTTTAAATAAACCAAGAAGAACATCTACACTAAGTTCTGAGGGATTATAAATCCTCTCCATAATAGGCGTTTTTGTATTATATTCTACAAAATAATCACGAGCCTCTACGTCCACGAACCTAGTTTGTAATCTTGGATCATAAATAGTATCACCATTTTGACAACTTGAACTTTCACCACGACTAAATATCTTCCTAGATGCCATTGAAATCAAGGAGAAGCTAAAAAACAATGAGTCACTTACCGGGTACACGAACTGTTGAAAATGGTGAAGCTCCGGAACTGGAAGAGAATGAGAATCAAAGAATAGCCCGTGATGTAAAATTTTGTCGTGAATCCAACGGTACCAAGATCGCTCAGAGAGATTGGAAAAAAAATGGTTTTGGTGATTTTGAGTTTGCGAACTCTTGGGTTTTTCTCTTTCGTTCTTGAACTGTCGGGAAGAGAAGGTGAAAAGAATAAGAATAGTTATTTCTCTTTTTATGTGTAGATGGATTAGGACCTGAACTAGTGTGTTTGGGAACAAGGTTCTACCACGAACTGCGTTCATGTTCAATGTATGTGAATCGTGCGTGTGAATCCAATGACCCGTTTGTTTGATGCTACATTGAATTTTGACAAGCAACAAACTTTTTCTTGAGCAATTCTTTGTATAGTCAAAAAGTGATGACACAAAGAGGTCTTGCATACCGTGACACCAAGAGAGAGTTTCTTTCCAACAACTCTTGCACTCGACAAGAATAAGAGACATCCAAAAGAATGTTTTTACAAAAGACCTTAAAGGAACACTAACAGATTTGTTATCCTTCTGTCTTATTTTAAAACTTAATAAAAACAGTGTCTGCAGATAATGTTTAGTACTGCATAGGGAAACTTTTCTGGTGTAAAGAGACATCCAATCATGTTTATAACAATAAGCAAAACAATTATCATGACACAGTGTTTCAGGTTTTGGCTGACGAATTGAGTCATGTTCTGAGATGGAATCAAATGTATGAGATTTAGACTCTTCTTACAATATATCCAGTTTGTTCCAACTTTTTGGAATACAGAAGGAAGTGTCACCCTCACAAATAAGTAGATCAATATCAATCTCAAAAACAAGATTATTCATCATAACTTGATTTAGTTTATCAAGAGAGTCTTGTTCTTTCTGGAGATATGACTCAATATCAAGAGATAAACTTTCAAGTTTCTTTTTAAGCCCTGAAAACACTTCAAGGGATTTTAAATCTGGTGGAGGTTTAGATAGAATTTCTTCTACATATTTTATTAAATCAGTCATGGAAGAGAATTCTGGAATCCCTGGATCTGGTGGTGCATTTATTGAGATATCACAACTGTCCATAGAGTCAGATTGCTACAAACACAGACTTATAAGGTCTTAAACGTGTTTGCCTGCTCTGATACCAATTGAAAAAGCGGGGGTCTAACAACCACACCCAATATTTCTTTTAGGAAATCTGTATGGACTAACTTCAATATATTTCCAAGAGAATCATCTAGACAGTCAGACTCAATCAAGGAAAATACATCCAAGAGTTATATCTCTATTCTCAATGTAATCATCAAATCAAACAGATAGAAATCCGTGAGCCTGATTATTATGAGAAACAACTTGAACGGTACCAAAGACCAATGTTCAAGTGTCAATCAATTTATATCAACAGCCAAAGGTTGGATTATCTAATTGATTGAACTACGCACAACCAGTGATATTTCAATTATATAAACAAATATAATGCGGAAAAAAATAACACAGACACCAGAAATTTTGTTAACGAGGAAACCGCAAATACAGAAAAACCCCGAGACCTAGTCCAGATTTGAACACCACACTATATTAATTCCCTTAGATGATCTCACCCACAACTAAGAGTTGCTACGACCCAAAGTCAAAGACTTGATAAACAAATTTGTCTCACACAGAAAAGTCAATTGAATAGATAAAACTGTCTCCCACAGAAATACCTACGAGTTTTTGTTCCGTCCTATGATAAATCAAGGTGAACAGGAACCAATTGATACACCTGACTTATATTCCCGAAGAACAGCCTAGTAATATCAATCACCTCACAATGATCTTAACCGTATGGAAGCGGAACAAGATATTGTGGAATCACAAATGATGAGACGAATATGTTTTTGACTACTTTATATCTTACCTATCGGAGATTGAATCTCGAGCAAATCTTAGAAAAGATAGTACTCAATACGATAGAACAAAGTAAGATCAGAACACGCAACTACAGAGAAAATAGTTGGGTCTGTCTTAAGAATCCCAATGAAGTCTTTAAGTCATTAACCTATAATGGTTTGTAGAAAAACCTGGGTTAAAGGAGAATCGACGCTAGTCGCAACTAGTATCACACAGGAGGTGTGGGGATTAGGTTTCCCAGTTGCTAGAGTTCTCCCTTATATAGTCTTCAAATCAGGGTTTGCAATCAATGTTACCTTGGTAACAAAGAATTCAATATTCACCGTTAGATGAAAACCTGATTAGATTCAAGCTAATATCTTTCAACCATTAGATCGATCTTAGCTTGTTACACACAAATGATATGTGCCTTCATTTAGATATGGGTAACCGTACCTAAACGTGTACACTTGGTTGGATCAACAATAGTTAACCGAAGTTAGCCATATGAACACTTTCATATCAACCTTGTTCATCTTAATCACAACTAGTTCAAATGACTCAAATGAAACTAGTTATAGAGTTGTTTAATTTTTTATATTCTCATAGAAGTATACAAGACACAATTGAAGCAAAATCGATTTTGATTCACTCGAATCAATTCATGAACATTATAGCCACGGTTTGCAGAGATTGCATTCCTTATTATATAAATGTATTTGTTCACGAATAAATCGATTTTAGAACTTAACCAACTCAAGTATGCAAACGGGTACGCATACTTAGAGTTCCAGACTTGGTTTGTCCGCCAGTATGCGAACGAGTACGCATACTGTCGTTCACGACCAAACTCAGTTGAATTCCCGGACTTGAACTGTTAAGCCGGTACGCATACGGGTATGAATACTAAGTTCCCAGACTTCAACTGTTAAACCAGTACGCATACGTGTATGCATACTATGGTTCCCGGACTTGGAATAACTTGCAACGGTTAGCATACAAGTACGCATACTGTGTTATATCCAATCAATGGTTAATTGTTCTATACTCCATCTTAATCATTGAAACATTCTTAGATGGCGGGAATAGCTGTCTCACACAAACTATTAGCTTCAAAGCAATTTTCAAGTGATCAATAGATCAATACAAAAAATTTCGAGTCTACATCAAATGACTGTGTCACACAAATCATGTAAGATGTTACCAGGCGATTTTCACATGATCATCTTTTGAATTTCGTCAAGAATAAAGATGAACTTCATTAAAGAGAAAGCTTACCAACACATATTTTGAGAAATATGTAAGCGAGTTAAACTCAGCTCGAAATATCAAATTTGTATAATGTAAAGTCTATATAACTATACGACTTTTGTCTCAATAGGAGATAGAATAGAAATAGACTTCTAAGTGACAGATGAGTTCAAGTCTCCACATACCTTTTGTTGATGAAGTTCCACAAGATCCCCTTGGTAGTTCTTCGTCTTCAATCGATGAACGCCATGAAGTCTAAAGCTCAACTACACATTCTATCCTAATCTGAGACATAGCTATAAGTAGACTAGAAATCAAGATTTATAGTTTTAACAACTAAACTAGACAAACAAGCTTGAGATAGCAACACTTGTGAGTTCGACCGAGCAGTGCTCTAACAACGAGGGTACCCAAATACACCACGATTTTTTATTTATCAACCTTTAAGTCCTCTTACTGAAAGTGATTGTCTATGGAAAAAGTCGAGACAATACTACATATCGGTATTCACACTTTGTGTGATTGTCTATTGATACGAGATCGAGACAATACGACTACCAGAGTGTGATTACTTGATAATAGATTTGGACTTAACAAAACTCTATCAAGTAAAGCGGAGTTAACATTTGTGTAATTTACCTTAAATTATAATAACAACAATTATAATTGCGGAAAGGAAAAGTAAATGACAAAGCAATATTTTGTTAACGAGGAAACCGCAAATGCAGAAAAACCCCGGGACCAAGTCTAGAATTGAATACTCTCAGAATTAAGCCGATATACAAAATCTAAACCAACTTCGTATAGTTGACACCAAGCAACTAACCCTAGTTAACTTAGTTTCTTCAGTATCCCTGCGCTTCCGATTTCGATGAGTGCACGCACTGGAACAATTCCTTTGGATCGTATTCCAAATAGTAAAGGAACAACAAATCTGTTTGGTAACAACTCTATTGATTCTTATGATAAAGATATCTCAAGTCATATGCAAAGGCTCTTCCGTTTAAACTAATAAACTCCTTTACCTTGTTAGATCAATCCAATCTCTATTACCTAAGTAATAAGATTCAGATTTGTAACAATCAAAATAGATTTCCAGAGAACTATTAGGCGTTAACGATCTCACGCAACTAATCAATCGAATAAATCTGATTCTAGTTGAATCCCAATCGATCAAGGTTTGTGCTACACAAACATATGAGAAACCAATAAGAAATCTTCTTCATCTTCAAATCTTCTTTAATCTTAAATTAAACATGCACAACACCACTTGAATCTCTTGTGATCAATCAGCACAGAACGGAGTCTGTTAACAAAGAATTATCATAAGATGTCTTTAGATCTACAAACAGTTCTAAAGATCCCTTCGATACTTCGATTTAGTTTGAGTGAATCTTATATCAGAAGAGAAGATTCTCAAGAATAAACAAACTAGGTGCAATCAAAGTTTCAACAACCGTTAGTCAATCAAATCAATCGAAAACTAATAAACTCCAATTATCTAGTTTCCCACCAATGATACTTGATGAGCTTCTTGATACCACAGAAGTCTTTAAACGAGCGGTCATAAGAGATTTCTCCTAATTAGGGTACTTTCCTCTCCGATTAGACGGCTCCACCAGAAACAAAAAAAAAAAAGATGAAGGTTGCCTGGCTCTTAGGATAGTTTTCTAAACTTAGGTATTTATAGACCAAGAATGTTTTGACACCAAGGAATTTCCAAAACCGAAAGTATTCTTAAGATATGCAATAAATGCCCATTAGGTTTTCATAATTCCAGGAAATGCTTTGTCTAATATTTTCCAAAATCTCTCAATAGAAAATCTCCAATTAGTAAATGCATATTACTAATTTTTATTCTCCAGAGATATGCATTTAATTGCTGGTAATTAAAGCATATAAAACTAACAACCTTAATTAAAAGATTCTTAATTTATTTCGGAACAAGATCTCCTTGAGTAATTAAGGAATATCTTTGAACAATAGAAGATAAGAGTTACTATTCGTGTTCAAAGTATGTTGACATCTTTTCTTTGTAAATCATGTTTCATATTTACAATCTTGGAATAGATTATACCATACTTCCAAACAAGTTTAAAATTGGTTCTTCTGAATTCCAAGACAACTATGTGATTGATCAAATATCAAATCACATTCATGGGTTCAATCGGTTCTACCAATCACTAGGATCGGTTATACCTTAATATGGAACACTTGTGATCGGTCACACAAGATACCAGGACTGGTTACATCAGTTACCAGGATCGGTTATATCAATTACCAGGACCGGTTACCATATACACATGGTATTGCTTGTGATTGGTCACACCAGTCACTAGGATCGGTTACACCAATTACTAGGACCGGTTACACCAATTACAAGGATCGATTACACAACTCTATTGTGATCATTCACACCAATTACTAGGATCGGTCACACCAATTACAAATATCGATCATACCATCTCAGGTGATTACTAAGGATTGGTTACACTAATTAATCAAAACTAGTCATACCAAATCATAAGTCATACATTGTGATTAGTTATACCAAGATACATAACAAGTTACGATCGGTTCTACCATCTCACACATTATAGTAATCCAAAGATTTATAATGAATTTCCATACCAATAAGCCTAGCGATTTCCCTTTCGATTTATAAAACAAGTTCATGAATGTACTACCTTTAAACAAATGTAAACATTGTTTCCTAGGTTGAAATCTTCACCTTTACCAATTCTCATAATCATCACAGCATTCATAAGATTATGTCGATGTCATATCTACGAAGTTCAAAAGATAAACGTTATACTTCGTAGTCTAATTCCTTAACACTATGATCATATGATCATGTCTCACTACTAGAGTAAAATATTCATACACAGCTTCGTAGTTATGTTTTCAATATATCACAACTTGAAAGATACGTTAGGAATGAAACAGTTCAAGTCAATATTACTAACCTCAAGAGGAAGGATGATGTCGTCGTTGTAGCTCGTTAGTTCTTCATGTTCTTCAGGTCTTCGAGTAATACTTGTATGTCTCATATTCCTAGACTTTCTAGTCTAACCTATACAAAGTTGACTCTAGTACATAATCAGGCGACTCTTAGATAAGTTTTTATTCACTAAAATATGACAACCAAACTTGACATACCAACGCTTGGTGGGTTCAACCGAGCTATGCTCTAACAATTTCCCCCTTTGTCAATTTTAGTGACAAAACTCTTAATACATATGGATAAAAAAAATTACAAGAATTCATTATACATACGCTTGATTCCAAGTTTCAACAGCACAATAACCTGCATATATTTAATCAATAAATGTCATTGTTGACATATGAATAACAAAGCCTCATACTCCCCCTAAAGGTAAGATAGGTAGATATTCAATCCGAACATCTTTGTTAATCCACTTTTGTAGTCAAGATAACTACACATCAATATGATATGTTTCTCCCTCTTATCCAATGCTTTACTCTTTCGTTAGATATAACGTTTAAGCACAATTGTCCTTTCCTTAGTGATTGCAAGTCACTTGTTTACTCCATATATTTCTCCCCCTTTTTGTCACAAAATGACAAAGGTTCGAGCAAATAAAGGTCAAACCGAAAGGATCTTACAAATCTAAAAGACTTGTACACAACCTGTAAGAGTTAAGCACAAAGGTTTCACATACCACTTTAGACAACCAATATTAAAACCGAAAATACAAGTAATTTAGTTTTAATATGTTATCAAGGAAAACTATTGCCCAAAGAAATTTTCCCTAATAGTTTAACAAATTGACTAAGAAACTCAGTTCCTTTGTTAAACCGGTTGTAAACATACAATCGCTTATTTCGATAAGACCAAAATAAAGATCAGAATTAACTTTATGTCTCTCATCAGGTTTTAATTATTCAGACAATAACTTAGACCTATCTCTTTAGACAAGACAAGCACTAGGTTAGTTAACTAGTATTTCTTGTCAAGGCATTCGATTAGACTTGAATAACTGAATCCTTCAATTTGATAAGTCTAACTAAGATCAGAATTAACTTAGTTTCTCTTATCCGGAATCGAATTGGACTAAACAAATGATCCCATATTTTGTTAATCCATAAACAATACATACAAACCAAAATAAATTGACTTGCATAATTATTTTCTTAACCGGAAGTAATTGAAACAAACATAGACATTATAGCACCGCAATTGCACCAAAATTTCGTTAAGCAAAAACACTTGATACCAAACAATAAGTCAAATAAATTGACACAGTTTTTCTTAACCGAAAACAATTGAATGACACACACACACACATCCGTACACACATAATATAATATATCAATTGTACCGAAATTTTGTTAAGCAAAAGAAAAATATATGCAATATAAATAAGCTTTTCTTAAACAGGAAAACGATTAACTATAAAATTCGTTACCTCAGATTCCGCATCCTCTTCTCCCCGGAAAGATATATCATTAAGCGCAAGTTCAAGTTAGAACTCTCCCCCAATATGTTGTCATCCTATCGCAAGAAAAAAAGAACAACAACAAAGGAAACCTTTACCAGAGAAAGGTTGAATTGGTTTTAACTAATGCGTGCCAATAGCAAAAGTTGAAAACCCGAAACACATATGTTATGCTAAACACAACTCATGTAAACACAAATTGATTCAACATATTGTGACTTTTCACATATGAGTTTCAATCAGAACACCTTATGATCCTTTGATAAAGCCTACCAACATGGGATAGAACTTAATCCCGCTAAATCAAAAAGCCACACAAACCATAAGGGTTCTCATCATATGAGATCGAATATTAAGGTTATGAAAACCGAAACCAGACATCCCATAAACCGAAAATACATTAAAAAAATATATAGACATTCAAGTATAGGCTATGTAATCGGAAACTATCACAAGAAAAATTATAAGATAATAATTTTATTCATAAATAATGATAGTTTTATTCAAAAAATAGACCTTATACAATAATCGAAATAAATCAAAAACTATTGTCTATTTTTCTTGAAAATAAGAGTATATTCTTATTTTATGAGCAACTTAATCCTTCATATCGGTGCTAGAGGAAGGAAGATTAATACTTTCAGTCTTCAGCTTTTGAATTTTTTCAAGTAGATAACCTTGTTGCTTGACCAGAATTTCTTGCAGTTAAGATGTTTTCATGAAAGATTCTGCAAGTACATGTAATTCTGTCTTTGATTGAACACAAAAGTGTGTTAATGCCTCAATACACTAATCTTTCTTTAGCATATTCTCTCTTTCCTTCTTGCTAAGCCAATCTCTCTTCTTGATTTTCCTCTTAGGTTTCTCAGCATCAAGAGAAGGTGCGGACTTATTCTTAAAGAGATCTTTCAGATCAAGCACCTTTTCAAGAGATGATATCGGATCCTAACTCATAGTTCGGACAAGAATGACCAGAGAATGAGAAGGATCTTTTTATATTTTTCATACTTCCGGAAATATAATATTCCTATAAATACGAATATCTTAAATATATTTTCAATTACTAGATTTTGTTCCCATAATCTACACATAAGTGCCTTGATTTTTACTTCCTTACACACAAATTCGGCACACAAGGTGAGGATATAACTCTAATACCAATTAGGCGGTATTAGTATGAGATTTCTCTTATCATGGGATTTAGAACAACCAGTGTGTCCTTGATCTAGTATCGTATGAAAAAATCTTTTCTTGTTACCTCGAATTAATGAAGTTTCTTGAGATTGGTCGGATTTGCATATCCACCTTTTAGCAATCCTAGTTTTTGAGACAGTTTTACACTTTGTCTTATTTTTCCCTTTACCATTAGATGATTTTACAACATCGGAAGACATGTCCATTTTTAAAATAGTTAATCACTAATGGAGGAAGAGGGAATCAGATTAACAATTAGTGCAATATTAGCTGTTTCCTCTTCTTCAGAATCATATGAATCGGATGTC
Organism: Papaver atlanticum; assembly: GCA_023531105.1. Lineage (NCBI taxonomy): Eukaryota > Viridiplantae > Streptophyta > Magnoliopsida > Ranunculales > Papaveraceae > Papaver > Papaver atlanticum. The sequence continues at coordinate 3,446,896 of JAJJMB010017069.1, forward strand.
TCGTCTAGAGTTACAGCTAATGCCTTGCTCCCAGTGTATTTCCTAAGATTAGGACAGTCTTTAGCCATATGACAAAAACCTTTACACTTAAAGTACTGAGGATGATATTCATCATCTTCTTACCGATCCTTCTTGTTGAATCCGACTAGGACTACTCGTCCCTCATGTATTAAGTTAGCTGACACAGAAGCCAATTATGAGCTTAGACCTGGGACCATACAGATGCTCCCAATCTTTTTAGGGAAAGAAAATGAAAACCCTTATTTCCATGTTAGGGATTTTGAAGAAATTTGTAGTACCCTAAGAATTAGAGGCTTAGATGATGATGCTTTGAAACTTAGGTTATTTCCCTTTTCCCTGAAAGATAAAGCCAAATCGTGGCTGTATAGTTTGACTTCTGAGTCAATCGAAACATATGAACAACTTACAACTGCCTTTTTCAATAAGTTTTTCCCTAGGCATAAAACATCGTCTATTAGGACGCAAATCTGTACATTTTCACAACAAGAGGGAGAATCTTTGTATAGGTATTTGGAAAGGTTCAATGATTTGTTAACACAATGTCCTCACCATGGTTTAGAAAAGGTTAGGCTAGTTCAGATCCTTTATGAGGGTTTAGATTATTCCACAATATCCACGGTTGAAGCTCTGTGTCCAGGTGGGTTTGAGAACCAAACTGTTGATGCGGCGATGACATTTTTGAATGAAATTGCCGAAAAGACCCAACAATGGGAAAATAGTAGGGAACCCCAGAAAACAATTTTTCTAAGCAGAGGAAACGTTAATAGGGTAGAAAGAGGCTATGAATCAGATGCCAAGATAGCTGCGATAGCTAAAAGGTTAGAAGCTCTAGAAGTGGGTCACACTAGTGGTAGATTGGAGCCTTTTTGGGAAGGCCATAATAATGAAGAGCAAGCCAATGCTCTTTATAATAACACTAGACTCGATAATCGTCAGAAATTTGACCCATAATTCAGAAACCTATAATCCGGGGTGGAGAAACCATCCGAACCTTTCATGGTCTAAAGGCCAGAATCAAGGTCAGTTTAGTAATTCTAATGCTCCCCCAGGCTTTAGTTATGCTAAGAATCCTTCGGGTCAGTCGGATAAGAAAACCCTAAGCCTAGAGGAGTCTCTCGTTTTGTTAACTCAGCAAACTGCAAAATTTCAGCAATCAGTAGAACAAAGTCTACAAGCTAGTAACAAGATAGGACAAGAAAATAGTCAGGCTATTTCCGAGTTGAAAACCCAGGTAGGTCTGATAAATGAGTCTTTGAGAGAAAAAGGTAGGTTTCCTAGTCAAACACAACCCAACCCTAGAGGAGTTCATGAAGTAGGTACAAAATCATCGAATCAATTGAATGCTATTAGAACCCTTAGAAGTGGTAGAATTGTAGACAATGGAGTAACCATGCCTGATAGTGGACATACTGTAGTTCACCCCTCAGGAACACCCATAGTTGAGGAGACCGATAAAGTTTCTGATGATGTCAATTCGGTCCCTGAGAAGTCTGATTCTGTGCCTAGAGCCCCATTTCCCCAGCTATTAGTACCAACAAAAAAGGAATCGAACTTTAATGACATATTGGAGGTTTTTAAGCAAGTTACCATAAACCTTCCTTTATTAGATGCAATTAGGCAAATTCCTGCTTATGCCAAGTTCCTTAAGGATATGTGTACGCGAAAGCGAAAACTTAGCGTCCATAAGAAAGCCTTTTTAGCTAGTCACGTAAGTTCAATCATTCAGAACACCACAACTCCAAAGTACAAAGACCCAGGTTCCCCTACCATTGCTTGTACAATAGGTAAATTCCGGGTAGAAAAAGCTTTACTTGACTTAGGATCCAGTGTGAACTTACTGCCGTACCATGTGTATTTACAGCTAGGACTTGGTGAAATGAAACCTACTCAGATGACACTGCAATTAGCTGATAGGTCCGTTAAAATTCCTCGAGGTGTTATCGAGGATGTTCTCATTGAGGTCGACAAGTTAATTTATCCAGTGGATTTTGTTGTGCTAGATACCCAACCTGTCCCCGACCCAGAGAACCAGATACCTGTGATTTTAGGTCGCCCATTTTTAGCTACGTCTAATGCGATCATTAACTGTCGAAATGGTGTGATGAATTTGTCTTTTGGTAATATGACTATGGAGATGAATATTTTCAATGTCAGTAAGCTACCTTATGAGCTAGATGACACATGTGTTGAAGAGGTGAACATGATAAAAGCCTTAATTCAGGAGTCATTACCAAACATTTTGTCTGAAGACCCATTAGAAAGTTGTCTATCCCATTTTGGTTTAGATTTTGACGACGATAGCACTATTGAAGAAGTAAATGCCCTATTAGATTCTACCCCTGTGTTAGACACTAATAGATGGAAAGCTAGGTTCGAACAATTACCAGTTTCTGAGACTACCTTAATTCCTTCTTTAGAAGAGCCTCCTAAGTTGGACCTTAAACCACTACCCGACACTCTTAAGTATGTGTTTTTAGGCCCATCTGAGACTTTACCTGTGATTGTAGCTTCCGATTTGGATAGTGATCAGGAAAGTAGGCTAGTGAATGTACTTCAAGATAATAAGGAAGCTTTAGGGTGGACTATAGCAGACATTAAGGGTATAAGTCCTACTGTGTGTATGCATCAGATTCATTTAGAGGAAGATTCCAAACCTTCTAGGGAGATGCAACGTCGACTGAACCCTAACATGAAAGAGGTAGTTCGAAAAGAGGTGCTTAAGTTGTTAGATGCGGGTATTATTTACCCAATTTCGGACAGTAAGTGGGTCAGCCCCGTTCAGGTTGTCCCCAAGAAATTAGGTATCACTGTAGTCCAGAATGATAATAATGAGTTAATCCCAACCCGAGTGACCACGGGATGGCGTGTCTGTATTGACTATAGGAAATTGAACAAGGTCACAAGGAAGGACCACTTCCCCCTCCCTTTCATCGACCAAATGCTAGAGCGATTAGCTGGACATAGTCATTATTGCTTCTTAGATGGCTACTCCGGATATAATCAGATCGTCATTGCCCCAGAAGACCAAGAGAAAACCACTTTTACCTGTCCCTTTGGTATCTTTGCATATAGACGCATGCCTTTCGGGCTATGTAATGCCCCTGCGACCTTCCAGCGTTGCATGATGAGCATATTTTCTGATATGGTAGAACGGTTTTTAGAGGTCTTTATGGATGATTTTTCAGTGTTTGGTTCATCTTTCGATGAGTGCTTGCATCATTTGACATTAGTGTTGACTAGGTGTAAGGAAAAGAATTTAGTGCTTAATTGGGAAAAATGCCATTTTATGGTTAGATCAGGAATTGTGTTAGGGCACATCGTATCCTGTAAGGGTATAGAGGTAGACAAAGCCAAAGTTGATCTTATTAAGACTTTACAGGTCCCAAAAACCGTAAAAGATATTAGGTCATTCTTAGGGGATGCGGGATTTTATCGTCGATTCATTAAGGATTTTAGCTTAATTTCTAGACCTCTTTGCAATTTGCTTGCAAAAGATGTTAAGTTTGTCTTTGATGATGCGTGTTTAGAGGCTTTTGAGAAGCTTAAGAGTTTACTCACTACTACCCCCATAGTCCAAGCACCTAACTGGAACCTACCCTTTGAGATTATGTGTGATGCTTCAGATTATGCTATAGGCGTTGTGTTAGGACAGCGAGAAAACAAATTACTTCATGTGATTTATTATGCTAGCAAAACTCTGAATGATGCCCAACTGAATTATACAACTACCGAGAAGGAACTTTTAGCCATCGTGTTTGCCTTGGATAAGTTTAGATCCTATCTACTAGGTTCTAAGGTTGTAATCTATACCGATCATGCTGCTTTGAAATACCTTTTGTCTAAGAAGGATACGAAACCTAGATTGATTAGATGGATCCTCTTGTTGCAAGAATTTTCTCTAGACATTAGAGACAAAAAGGGGGCAGAAAATGTAGTAGCAGATCACTTGTCTAGGCTAGTTGTTGATCATTCTAATGATTCTCTTCCTATAAGGGATAGCTTTCCTGATGAACAATTGTTCTCTGTTTCCCAATCACCTTGGTACGCACATATAGTGAATTATCTTGTTACTGGTCGAATGCCTCAACAGTGGGGTAAACAAGATCGTTCTAGGTTTTTAGCTGAGGTTAAGCATTTCTTTTGGGACGATCCTTACCTGTTTAAGTATTGTCCAGACCAGATTATTAGGAGATGTATACCTGAGAGTGACCAGTCCAGTATTATTTCCTTTTGTCATGAACATGCATGTGGGGGTCATTTTAGTGCTAAGAAGACTGCTGCTAAGATATTGCAGTGTGGATTTTACTGGCCTTCGTTGTTTAAAGACTCCCATAGTCATTGTGTTTCTTGTGAGCGTTGCCAGAGGTTAGGAACCATTTCCCGTAGAAATATGATGCCTTTGAACCCTATTTTAGTGATTGAGGTCTTTGATGTGTGGGGCATTGATTTTATGGGTCCATTTCCTAATTCTTTTGGTTATCTTTACATACTTGTCGCTGTAGACTATGTGTCTAAGTGGGTTGAGGCGGTTCCGTGTAGAACAAATGACCACAGGGTCGTAGTCCAGTTTTTGAAAGAGAATATACTTACACGTTTCGGTACGCCGCGAGCTATCATTAGTGATGGAGGTGCACACTTTTGTAATAGACCGTTTTCTCTTTTAATGAAACAATATGGTATTAACCATAAAGTAGCTACCCCATATCACCCACAGACTAGTGGTCAGGTAGAGGTCTCCAATAGGGAAATTAAGCGTATTCTAGAGAAAACAGTTAGTCCTAATAGGAAAGACTGGTCGTCAAGGCTTACTGATGCCTTATGGGCTTATCGTACTGCGTTTAAGACACTCATTGGAATGTCACCCTATCGTTTAGTTTTTGGCAAGGCATGTCACCTACCTGTTGAGTTAGAGCATAGAGCCTACTGGGCTATTAAACAGCTAAACTTTTCACTTGACAAGGCAGGAGCTCACAGAAAGCTCCAGCTCAATGAGTTGGACGAGATTCGTAGAGATGCGTACGATAGTGCTAAGGAGTATAAGAACAAAATGAAACTTGTGCATGATAAGAATATTTTACGAAAGTCATTTTCTCCAGGTCAAAAAGTTCTTCTGTATGACACTCGTTTGCATCTATTCCCCGGGAAGTTGCGCTCTCGGTGGACCGGTCCTTTTGTGGTTCGTACTATTTTTCCTCATGGCGCTATTGAGATTGAGACACCAGATGGTAGTAGTTCTTCAAAGGTTAACGGTCAGAGATTGAAGCCCTTTTTAGAGCCTTTTCCTACAGGTGATGTTGAGGAGGTCCCTCTGGAGGACCCTGTTTACCTTGATTGACCATCGAGGTGATTTGTATGTTGTATATTATTTTTGTAGGTTTTCGATTCCACTCCACCCAGGTACTATCTTTCCAACTTCTCTCTTTACTGATTCCTCATGTTATTTATACTTTTGGTACTGTTCTTTAATTAGAAACATTGAGGACAATGTTAGATTTAAGTTTGGGGGTGGGGTAGAAACTTTTTGTCCCTTTTTATCGTAATAAATAATCTCCAGAGCCTAGAAATTTATGCCTATTAAGGAGTGCACTATCTAATCTAAGTGGATGGAAGCATTTTGGTTTAGGAGTTGAGGAACCAATCTGATTAGATGGAAACGTCTATAAGAGTCTATTCATAAAAGCACGGAGCTCAGGTGTTAGAAATAACATGATAGTTTCACCGTATCTCGGAATCATCTTATTACTTCTGTTTTTGTTTTTGCAAATTTTTATGTTGATGTCTGCTGGGTTGAAATAGAGTGATTGAGTTACTACAACAACAACAACAACAACAAAAAAAAAAAAAAAAAAAAAAAAAAAAAAAAAAGACTAGACCAATTAGACCAATCGGAATAAATAACACTTGGATAGCAATATGTGAGTGTTCTCCCTGTCTCCGTCGCCTAAACAAGCGTGGAATGCAAGATCCACGGGAATTACCATGTAATCTGCTGACAAGAAGCATGCGCTTGGATCCAAAAGATCTAATCATGTCGTTAGTAAAAAAAAAAAAAAAAAATAAATAAATAAATTTGTGTTCAATAAATCGACCGTTGATTCCCTTGTATATGCCAGACGAGTTGATCTAGAATTAGGATTATCGACCACTGGTTCCCTTGTATATGCCAGTTGTGTTGATATTAGTCCAGACCAGTATCTCAATCCACTAGGTCATAGGTTCATCTTGGCATTGAAGTCCATTCGCAACCATCTATTTCTATATCCATCTTCTTAATCTATTCATGTGATTTGTATGATTCCAGATATTGATGTCCATAGTGCGACTATCTGAGTAGAGCTCTGTCACTTATATATGAATTTTAGTATAATTGAGTGCAAACTCATACACAGCAATTGGAATTTCACATCAGGGTACTTCCTCCCGTAATCAATAAGTATGCCAACCAAGGAGATTCTTTAGTGCATTCCAAGGTTCTGCGTAGATAGCTAGGGTCTGGAGTAAAGGTTTTGTGGGTACACCTCTGGTAAACCCTCCCGAGACTATAACTCGGCCGCTAGGGCCACCTAGGGGTTTAAAGGCTTGTTGCACATGCTAAGTGCAACCGACGATGCCTGCGACAGTGAGTTAGGATTTTATTTTGTAGTTTTAATTTGCTCGGGACTAGCAAATAATAAGTTTGGGGGTATTTGATAGACGCATTTATGTGTCTATTTTCATCTCTATTGTATATATTTTTAGTACCCATTTTTTGTACTAATGTTGGTATTTTATCCCTTTGTAGGTATTTTTGGGGAATAAACATTTTTGGGAAAATCGGCTCGAAAAGTCTTCTAAATGCACCCCAAGGGACAAGTGTTATACGGACTCCAGAAGCATATAAGGGGCACCCATGGTTATGTGTAGCCCAAATTCATCTTCAGCACCCATCTTCAACATTTGAAAACAGATTTTGGCGGGAAAATTTTGTCAGAAAAACAGAATTTCTGTTTCGAATTTTGGATGATTTTTAAGGCGATTCAATGGCTGATTTTCGTTGGGTTAACCCTGTTAAGGATAAACAAGTATGGTATGGGCTGTAGAATCGATTAAACAGGGATAGAAATCCGTGTTGGAGCAAAACAGGGAGAATTCACAATTTGAGTTATTTTCGGTTTACAAAAGAATTTGTGAAGAGTTTACGGCAAGATAGGAGTGTAAGGAGTCCTTATTCAGTCCTGGGGGAGTTTAAGAGAGTTTGGAAACCAAGTTAACGCGTAAAAAGAAGATTAAAATTCCGTAACGTGCGGTGAAGAAAAAACGAAAAGATTTGGATTAACTCGAGAGATTTTGTGTTTAGTGGCTATATATAGGTTGATTCGAGTCATATTTGGAGATACGAACAATTTGGAAGAGTTTGGAGAAGTTTAGAGCCTTAGAGAAGCGTAAAAAAATCAACTGGAGTCGATACAGAAACTTTTCTGCTGCTGCAAAGAAGAAGAACACGAAGAACATTAGACCCTCAGAGACAGTTGCAGAAGCAGACTTATTTTCAGTGACAACGATTTACGGTCGCATCTTCCTGCAGTCACCGAAGCCTTTCAGCAACAATTCCGACTTCTGATTTAGACTTTCAGCAACTGCAGAATCCGCTGTTTTAACACTTTTCTCCCTTTTAATCAACTTTTGAGCCATAAACATGTATTTTGAGATTATGATTAATATGAGGAGCTAAACCCCATTGCTGAGGCGATAGAGGAAGCTATTTTTCCAACAAAAAGTGGTATATTCTATTTTATTTATTTTATTTCAATTATTTTTATGATTATTTGCCTTGATTTATAATTGTTTGAATGATTTTTGTTAAGCAATTGTTATTTTTTTTGATAGAGCATGCTTAGCCATAGGTTCTTGATGCTTTATACTTTGGATTTACACTTGTTATTTTGAAAATCTATATGTTGCAATAGCTTAGAATCAAATTAAACGCAAAAATTGAATAAATATAAATACTAGATAAAATCTCTTTGAACTTGGAAAAATAGTGGAATCTTAGCCTCAGTGTTCTTTTAATATTGATATCAACTTTGTCAGTGTTTGCTATAATTTTTAGTGATTTTTCTATTTAGTTTTGAATTTAAGTCTAAAGTTATCATTCACAAGTTCGAGCAACGAATCTTTTTACCACTACAACTACAAAACACATCAGTTTTTGGCGCCGCTGCCGGGGACTTGTTTTTAGGGTTTTAGATTTATTTTTGTTATTTTTATTTATTTATTTTTCTATTTTACGTTTTTGGGTATTTGTCTTTTTTCTACAGGTTTTGGAACAAAAAGAATTTGAGCCAGGGATAAAAGCTAAAAGAAAAGCAAAAGAAAGACAAAGAAATTTTATTTTATTTTTTTAGATTTTATTTTTATTTTAGTTTTTATTTCTTTAGATTTTTTTTTTTTTTAGAAATTGTATTAGGATATCTTTTATTTTTGTAATTTTTTCTTTTTTTCTTTTTTATTTTGCACTTTATTTTTGAACTTTGGACTGTGAACTTTGGGACATTATTATTATTTTTATATACCCTACGGAAGGGTATCCTTAAATATATAAACTGTTTGCAGGGAAGGACGACGATTACGATATCGTCTCGGCCCCTCGGGTTCGCACATTGACACAGGAGTCAGTGGCCCGAGTCGACTACAACGGTTCTTCGCCCGTCTGGTACGGGAGGTAAACTTTTAAACACCCGTGAATCCCCTGTCAACGGGTTTACTGTCTTCCTTAAGGTGCATATATGCTGAGGAATTGAATACGGACATTTATTTTCCTAGTAAAGGGCAAGGCCTGGCCATACAAGATAAGGGTTCGGATTTCATCACCGTTCTCTTCTTGCCCGCCTTAGGAAAACGATACCGAACGCGAACCTAAGCTTAAAATATTGACTAGAACGAGACCGATAGGGTAACGAGCTTATAGGAAAGTCGTTAGTAAATGCATATTACTAATTTTTATTCTCCAGAGATATGCATTTAATTGCTGGTAATTAAAGCGTATAAAACTAACAACCTTAATTAAAAGATTCTTAATTTATTTCGGAACAAGATCTCCTTGAGTAATTAAGGAATATCTTTGAACAATAGAAGATAAGAGTTACTATTCGTGTTCAAAGTATGTTGACATCTTTTCTTTGTAAATCATCTTTCATATTTACAATCTTGGAATAGATTATACCATACTTCCAAACAAGTTTAAAATTGGTTCTTCTGAATTCCAAGACAACTATGTGATTGATCAAATATCAAATCACATTCATGGGTTCAATCGGTTCTACCAATCACTAGGATCGGTTATACCTTAATATGGAACACTTGTGATCGGTCACACAAGTTACCAGGACCGGTTACCAGGATCGGTTACATCAATTACCAAGACCAGTTACCATATACACATGGTATTGCTTGTAATCAGTCACACCAGTCACTAGGATCGGTAACACCAGTTACTAGGACCGGTTACACCAATTACAAGGATTGATTACACAACTCTATTGTAATCGGTCATACCAATTACTAGGATCGGTCACACCAATTACAAATATCGATCATACCATCTCAGGTGATTACTTAGGATCGGTTACACTTATTAATCAAAACTAGTCATACCAAATCATAAGTCATGCATTGTGATTAGTTATACCAAGATACATAACAAGTTACGATCGGTTCTACCATCTCACACATATTGGTAATCCAAAGATTTGCAATGAATAACCATACCAATAAGCCTAGCGATTTCCCTTTCGATTCTTAAAACAAGTTCATGAATGTACTTCCTTTAAAAAATGTAAACATTGTTTCCTAGGATGAAATCTCCACCTTTACCCATTCTCATAATCATCACAACATTCATAAGATTATGTCGATGTCATATCTACGAAGTTCAAAAGATAAACGTTATACTTCGTAGTCTAATTCCTTAACAATATGATCATGTGATCATGTCTCACTACTAGAGTAAGATCTTCATACACAGCTTCGCAGTTATGTTTTCAATATAGCACGACTTGAAAGATACGTTAGGAATGAAACTGTTCAAGTCAATATTACTAACCTCAAGAGGAAGGATGATGTCGTCGTTGTAGCTCGTTAATTCTTCGAGTTCTTCAAGTCTTCGAGTAATACTTGTATGTCTCATATTCCTAGAATTTATAGTCTAACCTATACGAAGTTGACTCTAGTACATAATCAAGCGACTCTTAGATGAGTTTTGATTCACTAAAATATGACAACCAAACTTGACATACCAACGCTTGGTGGGTTCAACCGAGCTATGCTCTAACAGAGTTGGCTAAGCCTAACCTGTAATTGATCATCGATATGCCTCGTTTGGGGGTTCGTTCTTTGCCCCGATTCTCTCTCGGGTGAGAAAGAAACCTCGGGACGGCGATATCTTGATCCCATAATCCTCATCGGATTGCTAAGCTTATGATGTTGGTTTGTTGCGAGTTGGCTTTTCTTTTGAAGTCTCTCCTCGCTTGGGATTTCCACCCGATGGATTTTCAGGTAAGTCATTGACTTTAGTTTCACCCTCATTTTTCTTCTTTTCACGTTTATGCCTGGGGTTGATATCGGATGACCCTTCCGAAGGAATATCCTCATCGTTTAAGACTGGCTTATTTCCTCTAGGTAATCGGTCCTCCGTTTCCTCGTTCGAGGTATCCGGTATGTCAATACGTTCATCGTCTTGTAGGTTCTCAAGAGGATTTTCCTCCTCGGGGATCTCCTTTAGGATAGTGAGCGGTACCTTGATCTTCGCCCTGTGTTTCAACTTCCGGTTTTTCTTTTCTAATCTTTTGTTTCGTCGTTTCTCATTCGCTCTTCCTGCACCCTTTGTGCTTTCATGATGGCTGCAAGGGCAGCAATGTTATTATCAAGGCTAGAGGAGTCATCCTTCTTAGCCCCGTTGTTTGCCTTCTGTTTTGGCAAGTGATTCAACCCTCCTGGTTGAGTCAGGTGAAATTCATCTTGTCCTTCGAAGGGATTTTCCTCTTCGTCGGAGCTAGAATTATCTGTTAACCCTTCCCGATATTGGTTATCGGGCTGTCCCTTGCCTGGGAGCACACCATTTAGTAGAGCCTCTCCTGGATCCATAGCGTCGAGTCCTTCGGGTAGCGTACCACCAGTTTCTCCTTTGCTCGTACGAGCAGATCATCTTGTCACCATCGCCTTACCTACGACATATGCAGTAATGCTTAACTTGTCTTTTCTTTCAGAAAAGTGGGATCCTAAGTTTGCAGGTCATGTGCAGTTACTAAGTCATAGTTCAGACTGTGTAGTTTTAGTACAGGAAGACTTTTCAGTAAATTTTGAAGACATGTGATGATGTTAAAACATTCCCCACTTGGATAAAGTTTTGGAGCCAGGAAAAGGTGTTTTGCTTTTCTCTCTTTTCGAGTAAATTACCTCCTTCCGCACGTCATACCTTTAATGGGTAAAAACCAAGTTATGACGATTGAGTACGATTTCCCATATTAGGAAATATTTCGCAACGTCTTAAACTCTTGATGTTGACAAAGTTATGTTTGATGAATGATTACGTACCCATTAACCTTTCCTCTTTGCTTAGATTTAAGTTTCCAAGAAGAAGATTTAAAAGATGGAGTTATATGGAGTTTTAAAAGATGAAGAACATTACAAATCATCCTTTCTTAGAGTTTTTTCAACTGTCGTAGTGTATTTTCCTCCTACGAAGTTTACTAGCTCAAATTTATTCCCAACTCATTCATGGAAGAGGTTTTTTGAACTTTTGCAAGAAGTTTTACAACTCCTCTGATGTTCTAACCATTCTTTCTCATGAGTGTCTTTAGAAAATCAGTAGATAGACTATAGAAAACATGGATTATTAGGAATTAAGAGATAAAACTATAGATCTGATGCTTTTGAGAGTCTACAGGACTTTGCGATCACGTAGATCTGGGTATGTCCGAGATCAACTCATTAAGTCTTAGAGAGATCTAGAAAGCGATGAAAGAAATAACTCTTCTAAGAGATTTTTTGAAAAAACTTTGAAAAAATTTCAAGGGAGGTTGATAAATCTTCATACCTCCTTATTTCTAACGCCAAAATGTAGTTGCATATTTTATGATGACCACAACCAAGTAAATCTAACGACTATAAAGCTACTAACATTCAAGATTCAAAGATAAACAAGATGTAAAGAACATGAAAGTAAAGATGAACACAAGTACATAACGTGGTTCGGCATTGTTGACCTACATCCACGGGAAAGAAACTATCTCTTTATTGATTAAGGTCTTACCCTTGAATGAAATACAAATATCACTTAGACTTCTCACTCTTTCATTCTCTAAATCTCTCTCTAGAATTCTTTGTAGAAAGACCATCAAAGATTACATGCCCATTTCATTCTACATGGACTGGTATTTATAGACAGACAGGACTCGTAAAGGTGTGGCCTGATATCGCTGAGCTGGTGACGCTTTCATACATCTTATCATTATTCGGACGAGTCCTTCATTCTTCTTCTTCGTGGTGCACTGCTCGACTCTCCTCCCGAGTTGTCTCGCCTTGTTCGCCATCGTACTGCTCCTCCTTGGAGGGCATCGTACTGCACCTTCTTCGGGTTGTATTGTCGATCGTTCTTCATCCGATATTCCGATACGATGTACTTTCGTCCACAGCTATATCGCACCCCTTATGATCCTTCATTAAATGCATTGCTTTCTTTTTAGACTTGACCGTCTGTGTGATTAGACCACTCTTCACACGCGTCATACATATAACTATATAGCAGACATCTCGATTCAGATGCAATCACCTTTTGGAGTATGATTTGGTACATCCTTCTTACTATCTTATCATGAGATCTCCTCTTGGGATGCTTACACATGGCGATTGGTTATTTTTCCCTCACAAAAGTAGCAGACACTATGGCTCTGAATGCAAGGAAATCATCTCTTTTCGACTCTTGGAGGGAGGAGATGCCCAACTTTCTTAGTCTGGTTATGTTGTTAGATAAAATTAGTAGTAGTAAGAGCAATGAAAGTAGCATAACGACCACAGTACATAACACAAACTAAGGTCTGTTGTCTGATGATCATACCGGGGAATCTCTTCCTATATGATAGTATGACAACACCTCTGTACTTTGATGTTCTGTTCTTTTTTTTTTCCTTTTTTTTTTCTTTCTTTTCTGCTGTGTCCAGTTTGTATTCTGTTTGGCCTGGTAATATATTTCACCTTTACTCGCAAAAAAAAAATGCACATCACCAATTCCTTACTTCCTAGTTTCTTTAACAAAAAGAAACATCAATGTGACAAATTCCAGATCGACTTAGTCCATTATCATCAGTTTCAACAAGATTGTTATGGGGACACCAAATTACACGAGAATATACCAAATCCATATAAGTTAAACAGTGCTTCTCTACAGACCGCCACACACAAACCAGGTAAAAACCGCCTCTCACGGGGTTTTTTTATTATTATTTGTGGGTCCCGGTGGGCTCAGCCCCTCGGGAGACATGCAGGGGGTGGGTTTGTGTGTGGCGGTTTTCACCTGGTTTTTTCTTCTCGGTCTGCAATGACTTTCTGTAAGTTAAAATTATTATAATCACATGATTTACTGAATTGGTATATTCCGTTCAGTTTGGTACCCCTAAAGCCATCTTAATCATTAGTGTTGCTGCTACTTACTAATAGGATGTTTGGTAATTTTAGAGAAGTTTTTTTACTTCTAGAAGTCAAAATAAAAATCAATTTAACGATATTATTATAAAACCACCACGAGAAGCAAAAAAATGTTAAAACTTTTTTATAAAGCATCTGACTTATGCTTTTGGTATCCAAAAACACGCCGCACCAATTGAACTTAACAACTATAATTTCATGGAATTTTAAAATTGGCAGTGGGCACATAAGCCACTACATTATTAGTGGTGGTGGTGGTGAAAGAGATGCTGTTGGAGATGGTGGTGGTTCTACTTCACTGCAGCAGTTTATTTTAATGATTTTGATGATCATTTTTTTTCTGACAGATTGTATTGGCTCTTCAAAAGTGTTTCAATATAAATCCAATTAACAAAGGAAAAACACAGTTGGTGTCAGTGGTCTCCTAAAACTTAACTATGATAAACAATTTAAGATTCTGATCAACCCACCATAAATCCCACCACCGCAGCCATTGAATCAAACTTGGTTTGGGGCAATTAGTCTAAAAAATCAAGTAAAGTCACAAAAAAAAACGTTTTCTCTAAAACTAACCTAAAAACACGAAACGATTCAATCTTTACAATAACCCATGCGATCATTTTACCAACACTATAAAGGTTTGTATCAAAAAAATTATCCGCTTTCTCCTTTGCTAACTGTGAAATAGAGAAGAAGACAGGGAGAGAATGGGGAAGACTAGATAGTTGTACTCGGTGATAAATATGGGATAAGTGAAGGATTTTCTGTTTTAATTAGACTAATGTTTACACAAAAACTGAACAACGCAATTCGAGAAGATCCTAGCATATAGCATATAGCATATAGCGATTATATACGCGACAGTGCGGGACAGCACGACCCATTAAGAAATATGCTTCAAAAAAAAAAAAAAAATATTAAGAAATCATTACACTCTAATCCAACTCCGACGACAAAAGACTGAAAGCTCAATTCATCAAACTGAAACACTAGCAGTAAAAAAGAATGTGGCTTAAGGTTGTATGTCTACTCTTAATCTATAGTATATTCAGGCGTTTTTTGTACGATGATTCTGTTTTAGAAGCTGAAAGAAACGACACCAACGCTGAATTCCCGATCGTTGCCGGAATCTATCGTAGATTCAGGCGTTTTTTAGACGATGATGATGATGATATTTTAGAAGATGAAACAAATGACACCGACGCTAAATTTCTGGTCGGAGAGAGGTCTGCTTTCAAACCCTAATTTTCTTCAGTTTGAATTTGGAAATTGTAATTGAGATTTAGCTGATATTCGTTTTTTGGGGTTTTTGTTAGAGCTGAGAAAGTATATGGGGGGAAATTATATTTGGGACTTCGAATTCCTGATCATGATACTGGTTCTAGACAAAACATTGATATGGTTGTTGTCACCAAAGAGTAAGAAATTAGCCAGGTTTTCTACTTTTGTTTTCTCCAATTTTGTAGTTCTAGGATGTTGTTCTGTAAGTTGAACTGGAGGGATTTTGTTTATTGTTTAACAGGAAAGTAATGGTGAACCATGTTAAGAACTTTTCTGGGCATGTAAAGATTGATTCAGATGGTAGTTGGATTTGTGCTGGAGGAGAAAAACAACCAAAAGTAGAGAATCATCCAAATCCTGTAAGTGTTTTATAAATTAACCAAAATTAGGAAATGTTTGTATCAAAATGTGTATGGATTTTTTTGAAGGTTCTAAATGTGCTTTTGATGTTTAAGTGGATCTGTTTGCTATGTTGTTTCTATGATTGTTGGATTTTAAGGTGGTGGAGGCTAAAAGGCAAGTTGAAGTACTTGAATCATACTTTGAACAAAGAGGAGTTGAACTGCCAAATGGATATGTAACTTATAGAGTTGTACTTTCAAACCCCAGCTGCAGGTTTGTTCGCTGTATCTTTCTGTCTTTTAGAGCTTTTGGTGCCGTATGGTACTTCCAGTGTATTTGAATTCCACTTTCGAATATCTGAATGTTGATAGTTTCTTTTTTTTGTAAGTTAGTTGAAATTCAAGGGTGTGTGAGGTGTAAATCTGCAATTCACAGTTTCACTTCTAACTGCTTGCCTAAGCTAGAAAGTAATTGGAAAAGACTTTAGACAGGGGAAGAAAATTGATGATAACGAGAATTAGAATTTAGGAGAAATGAGTTTCCCTCATCATTTTAATACTTGAAAATACAATGTAGTGATATTAAAGTCTAATTAGCTTGCAGATATTATAATTGATGCCGGTTTAAGTTTATTTCCTGTTTTGTTTGTTTTCGGTAATAACCTTGCTGGATTTCGAGTTGACATGTTTTCTCATTTTGCATTTTTTTTATACTTTGCTGTATTTTTATATCAATGTGCTAGGGCTCTTCCTTTCATTGATTTCCCACCAGAGGTTGTTCCCTTTGATCAATTGATTACGCCTCAGCCAGAAGCAAAAGGTGTGTTTACTGGTTGGAATTGTCAGATTAAGGATGCATTTCGTGGAGGAAAGAAAGAAGAACAAGATAGGATCAATCGGTTCAATCAGCAGCTGCATTTTGTTCTAAGCACAGCTCCGATGTGGGATAGGTTTGTTTACTTTCTATTGCTTGCTTTTCATTTTTGTGGTTGCATTTATGCCTGAAGAAGTTGTCTGGTGTTAAGATACTTGGTCACATTGTTCCTGTAAAGTTGATTTACCTGGAAAGACAGGATCCATTTTTTATCAGATTTCCACATTTGAACAATAGTTTCATTCCTAGAACGTTTGGCATGAGAAATAAACTTCTTTATCATTTGTACAGGTTGGAGCTGGAGGGAAATAAACATCTTCTTGGAGAATTCCTTAGATTTGAAGGAAAGGATGTACTGGCTTTGAGACAGATTAAGAGATCCAAAGTTAGTCGATTGGTTATCCAAAAGTCATCGATGTTTGGCTTCGGTATCTTCTAATAACTAACACTTGCATGCATTTTCATTTTAAAATAAATAATTCTAAACTGATTATGCTTCTAAATCCAATCTTATAATTAAAACTTTGATATAAGCACTCACTAAGTTTAGGAAAATCCACTTATCACCTTATCTGAGTGCCAACTGTTCAAAATGATGTCATCAGAAATAGTAAACATGTGAAGTTATTGAAGCTTGAAGATTTGTTATTCTAATGGGGTAATTTATGAAATGTAGGTTGTTCAGAGTTCCAAGTGCTGTACTCAGCCCGAGATTATCGAAGTCAGGGGGCTTCAGGTTTTAAATGGAAGGAAGTAACAGTGAAATCAAGTATAGAAGTGCTTTTTCAACAACAGAATTCTACTAAAGTTCGCAAGTTCAAACTTTCTTCGATCATTTCCATGGCACTGACTGCATGAAAAATGTACTTCCAGTTGATAGGTGCATACATTACAGAGCCTTGTAAGGTAAAAGCTACTGTTTTTGATCTTAAAAATTACGGTGCATATTGTATATATTGGGATTTCGTCACATTTGCACTCACAAGTTATGTTGATTGTATAATCTGCTGCGCATCATATGAGTATGTTTTTTCTCTCTCTAGACAGTGCATGGTCTCCCAGTATCAACACTTCACCATATTCGATTCGATGGTGCCAAATCGGTGAAACCAGTGATACTGACTGAAACTGATCAATATTGACTGGGACTGATCAATATTGACTGAAACTAAAGTTTTTCTGATTTTGATCTGTCGTCCTTCAGTGTATTGAGTTTGCATAGAATAGATGTTTAGATCCACTTTCATGCACAAATAGACTATGGCTCCATGGGCATAAAACAACCGTCTTTTTAAGCTTTGAGGTTGTTTACTTTGTGAAGTGTTGGTTTTACCAGTTACCACTTGATAGAATATGTGCTGTATTGCTTTTTGCTAATAATTTTTCTTTGTTGGTTCCTAAATCCAATAATATCCCAATGGTCTTATTTTCTTATAGAAATATTACGCAAAGCCTCCATCATTACCAGTGCTGCTGCCTATTATAGATTCAATTTTATTTTGGGAATGCCTAGTTTAGTGTTTATCAAGCTAGAAAGTAAAACCCCCTTTCGGGACCGGGATTTTCAAGGGACCATGCCCACATTGCAGTTTGTTATTGGAATATGCCAACAATTTTGTCAGACTCGTGACAATAGAAGTGGAAAATGTCATGGTGGGAGCCAGTGCAAGTGCAGCTATACTAGTTCTACTCCTTGGGCATGGTTAACTAAAATGTCATTATGAAGATGATCTTGTATGAAAACCAGATATCAAAAATAAAATTTTAAAGTTTTTTTTTTTTTTTTTTTTTTTGGCGCATGTACCATTCCAATATTAGAATTTCGCCTTAATTGCGGTAAGTCGGTGAATTTTCCCTTGGACTCTCATGGAGCGAGTTGTTAACCGATTTTTGTGCCCATAGGCTATTTACAGAAGGTCCAAAGTTCCAAAATTTTGGGTTTCCAAATCCTGTAGTCATTCTGAAAATTAAGACGAATTGAAGGCATATAAACACTATGGCTGTCATAACTAAGCGACGGAGAAAGCATGGAGGTAGAAGCGATAGTAAACACGGATAGTGGTGAAAACATGGAGGTAGAAGAAGCGACACTGAGCGCGCATAGTGGTGGTGGTAGAAGCAATGCTGTTGTCGGTAAAACTGGTCGAGCTATTAATAATACTGGTGGTGGTGGTGCTTCTATTTTATGGGAAATACTAAGCAGACTTCCTTTGAAATCGCTCATGAAATTCAAGTCAAACACTGGCTATTCTTAATCGAACAAAATCAGGACTTCATAGATTTTTACATTACACGATCGGAAGCACGCCAACGGCAACATAATAGTTTGAGTAGACCGCCGCCACCCTCATTGTCTCTCCGGTTATGATTCTTAGCGGTGTTTCTCGTAACAGATGAATGGAAGATGACGTTAACAGAGACGATTGAATCAACAACAAACATTCCCGTCCAGGTAAGTATGCTTCTACGTTCCTATGTCTCACCTATTTGTAGCATCTCTTTCTCGTCTCTTGTATGGACACAAGCGATGTGGGACTAATAAAATTTGTTTGGGTGTTTCATTTGTGTCGATATCGAATCGTATTGTCATTTTTAGATCTTCTAGCATCCAGCACCAGTGGTCTAGTGGTAGAATAGTACCCTGCCACGGTACAGACCCGGGTTCGATTCCCGGCTGGTGCATTTAATTTTAATTTTAATTTTTATCATTTTGATTCTGATTCCTCTGCAACTCATGTTATTCCGA
Organism: Papaver atlanticum; assembly: GCA_023531105.1. Lineage (NCBI taxonomy): Eukaryota > Viridiplantae > Streptophyta > Magnoliopsida > Ranunculales > Papaveraceae > Papaver > Papaver atlanticum. The sequence continues at coordinate 3,465,839 of JAJJMB010017069.1, forward strand.
GACAATTTGTGATGCAGTTTCTATTTTTTGAGAGAGAAAATCTATTGACAGTAAAGGATAAAACTTCGATAAATTAATAGTCTGCCAAATTCTATCAATTTAGCGAAGTATTAATTTATCGATAAATTAATAAGTTATTAATATCCTGGCTTGATTGGGGTATACTCAGATTAATTGGGGTATACTCAGATTAATTGGGGTATACCCAGATTTATATGGACATAGTGCCCTTACTAAGGGGAGGTCAAAAATGGGTGAAGTTACTTTAGTACCCCTGCACTAATTAACCATATTACTTAATCAGATAACCCTAAAATTAAAAACCTAAAAAAACTGTTAATCTTCTCTTCTTCTTCTTCTTCATCTACATCTTCCATCAAAATCATAGAAACAAAACTCTGCAAATCATCCAATTTGATTTTCATGAAAAATGGTTGATTCCAAACGATCAAGTAGCAGCACAGATTCAACAAGACATATCAAAATATCCAAATCAAAGAAAAAAGGTAAGGGAAAAGTTGGAACTAGTAAACCCGAAAATCCAATCCCTGAGAATGTTGAAAAGAACCCTCCACAGGTGAAAAGAAGACTGTAAGTGATTTCTAAACTCAAACCCATTATTGTTTTGTGTTTTTTATTGTTATATTAGATTAGAAATCGAAAATGATGATTTTCAGGGTTTTTGGTCGGCATGGTTTTTTTTAAAATAGGATGCCGGCCTTAGGATGTAAGTATTAGTCGGCAGGGTCGTAACATGAAGATCATGCCGGCTTTTCATAACAGCCATGGCGACTGTGAAACATTAACCAGGGCCGGCATGGTATTCAATAACCAACCCTGCCGACTTTTTTCTTGTCGGCATATTCTTAGACTTGTACCTTTCCGACTTTATGTCACAGAAACCTTAATTTCCTGAGTTAACAGTCAGCATCTTTCTTGAATAGGACCCTACCGACTGTGTGTTAGTCGGCTTGGTATATGATTACAACCTTGCCGACTAAGTATTAGTCGGCAATGTTTAGATTCTCGACCTTGCCGACTTGGTGACCAGAACCATGTTTCAATGTGTAGAATTTTCATATCTTTTATTTGTGTATTGTTTAGGTTCCCAGAGGAAAAAATAGAAGATATCCCTTGTCTTGTTAACAATGCAGAAGAGCTATTAGAATTTATTGACAAGATTTATCCTTCTTTAGAAGATCTTAGAGATGAAACTGAAGAGAATTGCCCTGTAAGAATCAAAATTGCATGAATAAAGTGAATTACATCTTCCCATGCTCTGTTTTCTATTGGGTATAACTAAAGGTCGACAAGGTTATATTGTCGACTATTAGACAGCCGACAATGTTAGAAATTATTTGTGTGCTGACTATTAGTCAGACGGCAGAGTAAGAAATATTTATATGCTGACTATATGATAGCCGACAGTGTAGGAAATATTTATATGCCGACTATAAGATAGATGGCCCAGGATAGTCGGCATCTTCTTCATTCATAGACCTTGCCGGCCCAAGATAGTCGACGTTTTCTTCATCCGTAGACCTTGCCGGCCAAAGTTAGTTGGCACCATATTCAATCGTAGATCTTGCCGACTTTATAACATTTTCAGAATCAAAATTTTTGATCGAACTCATAAAACAAAAGGTTTAATCTACTGAATTCATAATTTCATAAGTTTTAATCTAAACTCAATTAATTAAGCTAATTAAAAAAAAAATAGTGTTAATTAAACAAAGGTATATTAGCCATTTTGAAAATACAAGGTCAAGGGGTGGCTTCTTTTACTGCAAAATAACCTAGCTTTTGTCTCATTAGGTATACCCCAATTAATCTAGGTATACCCCAATCAAGCCAGGATTAATACATACCAAATTTAAATTTTAAAAATAACTGTGTAGACCACTTTTCTCTAATAACAAATATCTAGAGATTTATTTACAATTTAAATAATTTTCTAATAGTTTTATGGCATTTTTTTATTTTTTTTAACGAGGGCCTTCAAAAAGGCAAACATCCCGCCTCAACTGCTGGAGATAGCCAAGCAGGAGAACAAGACTTGTATAGATAGACTTACTGGGAACAGTAAGAAAGAAAAGTAAAATAAAAGAACCTAAACTTACAACCAAAGGAGATATCTAGGAAGATACTATTGCTCCGGACTGCAACTAGATAAGAGAATAAATCATCAAGGACTATAGAGGCTTCATCCACAACTGAAAAGGTTGCCAACACTACAAACCAACTTTAGGAGAACAACTTCAACCTTGTGATAATTCTATCAAGATAGGTAAATGCCCGGACGACTTGGAGGAAACAAAAAATTGCAACCAACAGGAATATCGACTCACAACACACCGCTCCCAAGCCCTCCGAGGATTTCTGGCTTAAAGGAAATTTTTCACGCTTCTCAGCAGGAGAATGATAGTAATAAAAATATAAGTAATAATGCTGCGATTCCAGAAAATAACAGCTAAGAACACAAACATCAGTAACAAAATCATCCCCAAGAGAAATTGATGAAAGACCCTCATAGTTGTAAAAACCTAATAACAAATAGCTAATATAAACTCCAAAAAGAACTTCAAACACATACTCTTTCTACATCCAAACAATCCCCTTGTGACCATCAACAGGATACAACTTACACTCATAGCAGATATATGTACTTACTGCCCAAGCCCTCGCCGGAGGAGTAAATTGGCTTAAAGGTCTTACGTCGAGGTATACCAAAAAGAAGTGCAGCCTGAAATCCAATAAATCATCCCAAGTGTTTAAGCTAACAGATTCAACCAAGAGAAAGAGTTTAGTTAAAAGATCAAGAGAAGCTCGCCGAGAAGGAATGAAAAACCCTTTAGACATCCAAGTAGACCAACTGAGATCAGCAGCAGAATGTACCTTGCCTTTATACCAAATATATGTACTTACTGCCCAAGCCCTCGTCGAAGGAGTAAAATGGCCTAAAGGTCTTACGTCGAGGTATATCCAACATAAGTGCAAACCTATATCCGGCTTAAAACCCCAATTGCTCGAATGAAAAACTTTAAGATCCCTCAGCACAAAAAAGAGACAGATAACCCAATGAACTTCCAAAGAAATCCACAGACCAGCCTCAAACCAACGCAAAATCATCATACTACCAAGCCGAGAAGGGACAACCATAAATTAAGAAAACTGGACCGAACATAACTAACCAGGAGGAATAACATCCCTTACTAAAACCAATACTGAACCAATTCATGAGATAGTCCAAACCCACAACCTCATCTTCCAACTTGATCATATAACTAATTCCATACTCCAAAAGAGCCACCGAAGTTAAGCCCACCCAATCATCAGCAAACAGATAAAAGTCTAATTTGATCTGTCTAGAAGCAACAATTCTAGAGATTACTAACATGAAAGAAGTTCTTTGAATTTTGCTAAAAACAAGAGCAACTTTTTGAGCTTCACCTAAGTCACAACACTCCTTATCATACTGACCATTCTTCATGTTCTTATCTGTATTACAACAGTACCAAGTATGATCCAGGCCACTACAATCTTCAACTAGTTGAGTACTGTAACCCTCCTCTCCAATAGAAACATATTCTGCTACCTCTATATTCACCATCCTTCCTAACATACAAGATATAACAAAGAAGTACCAGAAAATGACAAGAGCAACTAAAGTATTTATCTCACCAGTAAGACAAAAAAATACAAGAGCAATTAAAGAACATTGCTGGAGGAAGAATAGATAATAATCCAAAAGGATCTGTCTTTGAGTAGAGGACTAGGCCACAATAATAATCATGTGAACAGATAAAGCTTTAGAAAGCCAGAGACAGTTTGGGAGGGTCCAAAAAGACAGTACTGAACGGAGCCAATAAAGTATCTTGTTTGAGGAATTCCATCAATTTCATCAGACAAATTGAGATTCAGATCATCGGAGACTTCCTCCCCATCCACATAGACGTCCCTGAACGGAATAGCACCGAGAGACTTGCCGGAGAAAATAAACCCTGCTTGTGTATCAATCTCCTGGGAACTGTTGAAACCCCTACTCAGAGAAGATAGAATTTTGTCGGTAACTGAAGCTTGACAATAAGTAAGTTCCTCTAAAATTACAGACTCGATTGCTTTAACCCTGTTGTGATTATCATCATCCAAATTGATACCCTTGAAGGCATTACAAAGAAAATCAATTTCAAATCAAGGAAGTTAAAGACTGTCCTTGGGAAACTATTGCGAAATCAAGGTTATCAAATAGACAACCTAATAAATCAATTTCCATGAAAGAAAATAGCAAAAAGAAGACAGGAGAATACTAGATTTGAGACTTGATTAAAGGCGAGAGATGAAACAGAGACACAGCTCAAGAGATTAAACCTACCAACAGACTCGGAAAAAATTTCAGCAGCAAAGAAAATACCAAAAATCAAATTGAGAAAAAGGAAAAAAGGGGGGGGGGGGGGGGTAGAGAAAGATACTTAGAAATTGAAGAAGACGAAGAAATACGAAATAACTAGGAGATTGTAAGACAAACAGAGAGGATTTGAGAGAACAGGGAGGATTTGGAAGAGAAAGAAAGCGGTTTTGGTTTAGATCTAAAAGCTTTTAGGTGGTTTTACCAAAGGAAAATACGACTATTTCTCTCTCATCTCGACGACTCTAATGTTTTGGGGTGAAGTTGATAAAATAATATAATACTCAATATAATAATATAACAGTTTTATGGCATATTATGAGACAATAGATTACGTATTATGTGTTTAACCGTATGTAGTTTGATGTTAAAATTAAATTACCAAGAAGAACAACACAACAAATCACCCTGGAACTTCTCAAGGGATTACATATAATTAGAGATATAAGTCCAATATTATACTAGATGACCGCTGCCACGGTGGGACGGCCGACCAAAAAAATTGACATAAAACTAATTTTTTTATAATGGCGCCTATGCATTCAATTTTCAAAAATTGTGCCTAAAATGAAAATATCACTTTTCCCGAAATGGATGGAGCACATCGTTTTATTAGTTGCAACGGAAAATTAGTTGATGCATAAACCAAAATATGGATGCATAATGTGTTATGCATCCTTTGTGGTAGTTTGCATAATGCCTATGCATTCAATTTTAAAAAATTGTGCCTAAAAGGATAAACACCTCCGATTTTTTTTTGTAAAAACTCTAAATTTGATATTGTTGTTTGTACTCGTTGCGTAGATTTCTTTAAACGCTTTCCAACGAGATAAAATTTATAAAATTCCAAGGCATAGATTTTTAAATATGTTATATTCTAGTTTGATTTCCAATTATAACCCTGAAAAAATAGGATACATAAGGAGTTATAGTAATTGGACTAAAAGGGAGGGACAACCGCGTCATTTCAAATGGGACACCAAATTTTGGTTACCAACACCAAATCCAATCTTTTTGTGTCAAATTGGAAAAAAAAGTCACGCCCCACATTGACATAAAGTCACCATATATAGAGTCCTCCCTCGCTTCGCTCGGTCGGCCTAATAAATGTGAACAAGAACAAAAAAAATTAGATTCATATTGTAACAAGGAGCCATAATGCAGTGTTATTTCATTAATTATTAATTTATATATTAGTTGGGCCCTATTGAAAACATAAACATTTTATTATCTTATAAATTTAGCGAGGTTATTAATTTAGCATACTGATCCAAATTGGGACTGGCGAAAAATATTATGTTAGCGAAATTATTAATTTATCGCGGATTAATTTAATGAAGTTTTACTGTACATAATTGGTGAAGCAGTTGATCTCACTCTGATTTGCACAAAAACCAATTCGAAATTAGTTTTCGCATCACCGGAATATTCGCAGTGATGTGCATGCATTACATTGACTAGCTTGCACAGTAAAAAACAGCTCACCCATTTTTTATCATCTTATTTTCCATTATTGTCACTACCGGTATCGATTATGTTGATTCATTTTCGGTCCTCAGCATAGCAGGGTTACATATAAATCAAATTCCCTCAAATATTACAGATAGAAATGCTACAGCACACATAGAGATACAAAATGACCCATCGGTAAGTTGGTAGAGCGTTGTGTTCCTGAGGCTAACAAGTGGTGACATTTCCAAGGTGTACTAGAGCTCAGCTCCTTTGCAAGCTGTTGCAGCTATTTCACTCTTGCACTGAGCACAATGCTGGACAGCATGGGTTCTCTTAAATTCTATAATTGACATTTCATCCTCGCAAAAGCTGGCGATTATGAAAAACAGATAGTTTTAACTCAGAATCGCCGCAAGTCAGACAATGGATTTGGAACAATGTATGCAATTCACTGAAAGATTACCTATTGCAGTGCTACTGCACACAGAGAGGTACGAAGGTTACCCACTTCCTTGGAATAGCTGTGGTGTCTTGCGCAGCATAATGTTTGTGAAGCTAACAAGGGGTGGTTGAATTAGCGAACAACATGTTCCACTCTTCGGTTATCACATTTACCACCCGTCTTGCCCTTGCAAAATAGAGCAAGAAAAGTTTTTGAGAGAGAAAATAAAAAGACAGTAAAGGAAACCCATTAAGCAGTTGATCTCACTCTAACACAAAAACCAAATCACTAGCTTGCTGTAAAAACAGCTCGCCCATTTTTTTTATCATCTCACTTTGCATTATTGTCATAACTGGTATGTTAATTCATTTTCAGTCCTTAGCATAGCAGGGTTACATCTAAATCAAATTCCCTCAAATATTACATATGGCAGTGCTACAGCACACAGATAGAAGCAAACAACATGCACCGCTCTTTAAGAGCTCAGCTCCTTTAAAGCTGTTGCAGCAGCTACTTCACTCTTGCACTGAGCACAAAGCTTTACAGCATTACGGAGTGCTCAATTTCAAGGTTACCAAATTGTGTTGCGACCAAGAACAGATCCCCAATATGGACCAAAACACACTTTTTGTTGTATTTCTTGCTGCAAATTACTTTACTTGGCGACTCTCGCAGGTGTTTAAATGGATCAAGGGAACTAAATGGCTAAGCTCCTTGAGCACAAAGCTACATCGAAGCAGCATTTGAGAATTTATCTATTCGTTCAGCATAGATGCTTACAGAAATGGCTAAGCTCCTTGAGCACAAAGCTGCATTGAAGCATCAGCATAGATGCTTACAAAATATTCACCCGTCTGCAACAAAAGATTAGTTTATAGATTTGGTGGCGACGCCCAGAAGCTTGTGATGGGAACTCCCCATGAAAAATAGTAAATTAATATCATATGAGCCGATGGCTCACATATCAGATATTAAACTAATAAGAACAGATACTACATTTGATCTTAGCCAAAAGGCCGGGAAAAGTATGTTTTTTCCGGTCTCGAACTCCCCTATATATACTGTCTCGCTTCCAGTCCTCTGCTCTAACTAGGCTATGTGGGACTAAACTTAAGTTGCATTAGATAATGACTTTCCGTGATAACTAGAGTTTGATTGCAATTCCTTAACAATTACGGATTGTACTTAAAAGTTGTTATTGATTTCGAAACAAACTAGGACAACTAATATCAACTCAAGGGCTGCTATATAAACCTCAGCCACAAAAAATTTCACATATACAACATTTAGCAGGGTACAAAGATAGCAAAATTTAATTTGGTTAATTAAGAAGATCCATGATGAAGCACAGTTTAATTTGGTCAAGAATATCAACGAAGCGGAGTTTAATATGGTTAAGAAAATCCATGAAGGAGAGTTTAATTTGGTTTAAAATATCCATGAAGAGAAGTTTAATTTGTTTAAGAGAATCCATGGAGTTGGACCAGCAGGAAGCTGCTGCTGCTTCCTTGAGAATTGATCCTATTGTATTGGCGCGAAAGTCTATAACTCTCTTTGCTGAAGGAATCTCTCTCATGATTCCCTCTCAACAGACAGAAGTTAAGGTTGCTGTTCCGAACTTCGAAAAAAAACGTTTTAATGGGATGGCAGAGTGTCTCAGATGCAATTCTGACGAATTTAAGCAAAAAATAGTCAAGGAAATGGCTGCAGAAATCCTATCTTTTTTCATTCAGCCAGAAGGTAGTTTTGGTTTTTGCAGTTCTATTCTTTTCTTTGTATGCATTGATTTTTGATGATTCTGATGCTAACTTAGATTTTCATCTTCGGGTTTCTTAGAGCGCTGCAGTAAAAAAGTGCGTTGCGGTGTTGAGCATGTGGAATTTCTGCTGCATGAGTTGGTGAGGATTTCTTTTACATACACAATTGGAAAATCAACGCTGGAGGTATGTCGTTTTAAACTTCAAACTACTTGTTCTAGAGTTCGTATCATTTGTACTTCAGCTCTTTTTAGGAAGCTTATATATATTTGTGCAATTCCAAGCAGGCGACTGATATATTATTCAATTTGCATCAAGACTTCTTGCCAGGGAAGCATAAGGTAGTTAAAGAACTTGGGAAAACCTTATGCTGGACTGGAAAAGACCACGAGAAGAAGTTGAGGAAAGATGAAGAATTGGAGCTGATTAGAGCACATAGAGCTAATAGAGACCGAAAGACTACAAGACGTCAAAGGCTAAAATTCCGAGCTTACTTTGTGTAGACAAAAAATTGAGCTGGTAAATTCCAACTAAAGTACCATCAACTCTTCCTGCTTCACAATATGGCAAGCCAAAGCGATGTAAGAGTATAAACCTGATAATGGGCACTCCATCAAAACCAAATAAAAAATGCTTCCACTTATGTCAACTAGAGCTGGCAAACGGACGGGCCGGGGCTGGCTTGTTACCAATACGCGGGTTACGGGTTAATGCGGGCCAAAGCTTGCGGGTCGATATTCTTCACGGGTCGTCATTTCTTCAACCCGCGCCCATAGCGGGTAAAGCTTTAAAAATTAATTAACTTAATTTGTGACCATAAACAAAAAAATGTCTGAGGAAATTTAAATTGTAGCCTTAATTGCTACCACTGCATCCATAAACAAAAATAAAATAAGATGTTAACGGGCACCATAAATCCATTTACATACTAACCAACAAAGCCAACAATCCAAAATATCGAAGAAACTAACTTCATGAACTATACACAAATTCTTTAAGTGATCAAAATATGTTATTGTTGAATTCATAGATCAACAATACCAAATAAATTAAGTGAAGAGTAATCCCATGAGTAGAAGAGGCATAAGTACGACATACTCAAAGATCTGTAACAACTACCACAACCAACATCATGTTTAACACAAATTCTAAGAATCTATAAACGGAAGCTACACAAAAGATGATTAAGCCATCATTCATGGTTTGAGCATTTGAAAACCAAATCAAAAGACAAAAATCTATTTCCCTTTTCAACTTTAGGAAGCCTAGAATCATTTAGATAGAAAGCAATAAGAACTTTTACATCTGTTTCTCTTGGAACTTTTCTCAAACACTTGATATACAGTTTTGTTGGTGTTGAGAGATTTGTTCTGCCATGTTCTATTAAGAACCTCATATAGCTTCTACACCTGCAAAATCGTTTTCTAAGAAGAACCCAAGTTTTCTCATCATTTCAAGACGCTAAAATCATCAAAAATCCAAATTATTCATATTCAAAAACCAATGGCAACAACACATATACAACCTTGCTCCTTGCTGATTCCTAAAATCCAACCTTGGGTTGTATCAACAGATTCAACACGCATACAACCCAAGCTTCATTTTTATGTTATCTTCTAAAATCCTTAATAATCTCTGCTATATAACCATTAAATTTTAGCACCAACATCACTTCTCCATTCTTACTTAGCCGACTAAAACTCAACCCAAAAATAGAAACAAAAAGAAAAGTGAAGAAGCAAATCCCCACATCAATTATTAGAGCTTAAATCCATTATTGTTAAGCTTCAATTTACACATGCAAAGAATTAAGTAAAAAGCCCTAAATGAAAGTTCCTAAATCGATACATGTTGTTGTCTGTGAGGAATCATAAAAACTAAATGGAGATGAAGAACAGAAGAAGAAGAAGAAGAACAAGGTGGTTATTTTGTGGTGCTGTGATAGTGATGGAGTTGGTGTCTGTGTATGTGTGAGGACGAAGAAAAGAGTCGACGCGAGTGAGAGAGGCTAGGATTTGGTTGATTTTATATCTTAAACGTATGGATATGATTAATCCTAGATAATCTGACGGTGGAAATTAAATATAATTTATTATCATGGACTGTAAACGGGTTACCGCGCTGAACCCGTGGGTTCACGAGCCGGGACGGGTTAACCTGTTTTCTCACAAGCCGATATTATTCCAACCCGTGCCCAGCTTGTATAGGAACCAACCGGGTCGGGCACGGGCTTTCACATGCCGGGTCAACTTGTGGGGTTTTCGGTTGGTTTGCCAGCTCTAATGTCAACCAACTCATCTAGCAGCCAACTTACTGCACAGAAACCGATTTTTGCCAAAAAATTGCAAACGACGTACAGTCCACCCCTCTGGCTAGCACGCAAAGTCGCTGTGCATCCCCGCAAGGAGCGATGATCTACGATACGGATTACTACAGATCCTGAATGCCTCACCCGATGCAAATGACGTTGGGCCAGGCGTACATAAACCAAAAGCAATGAGAAATGTAATCGATGTGGGACAAATATAGCTAAATGAAATACCAACAAATATATGTGTGTTTTAACTTTTAACTTTCCCCCCAGCACAGAGATAAGTGAAATTTTGGAGTCCTAAAATGATTCTCAAATTAGGAATAGGATTTTTCTTTTATGATTTCTCTCTTTTACACACAGATTTGGAAGAAAGGAAAATGATCGACTCACTGGATGGGGGTTCGTTCTACAACTATCAGTGTATTTTTTGATTTTGGAGTCATCTTATCAGTTATATTGAAAAAGCAATTTTCAGCCAACGACATGGTGAATTCTTCAAGTATTTGGAGGTACGTTAACTGCTCTCAACTTCCTTATGAAATGTATGGAAGTTTTACTGGAGATTTAAGGAACAAATCTCTGCTGGAGGTAACCATGCTTGAGCAGCAGCATGATATTGTTGCTATCGCACGCTGATAGTAGCTTGTGGGTGAATGATGTAATAATAAAGCACCACATACCTTTTCTACTAAGATTAACATTATTGATACGGCATTTATATCATGGTGGAATATCAAGGAGGATTTCCCAAATTTTAGACTTGTTGCAGAACAAAAAGTCTTTGCAGATTAATCAAGATATTGGATGAAACAACTCCATGAGTGGCACATAGCTCTTTAATCTGCTCAATAATAGCCTTCTCCACGCGCTGAAGTTCTAATAGCCTCGTCAGACATACACGCAAGTCAGTGGCAAGGAACATGCCAACCATCATATGTCAACTGACAGAATGAGAAGCAAGGAAAGAGCAAATTTTGAGGTTTTTGCCCATATAATTGCTGAATATGAGAGAATCAGAGAAAGAAGACAAGGGATGGGAATATTAAGATATATTTCAAGCTACTTAAGTGTGGTAACTTGCGATGATTAAAACTCTGCAGGGGAGGGGAACCAAAAAGTTTAAGTCACGACGCTGACCCTGGGAAAGTATGATGACCAAGTTCAGGACCCATCTTTCAAAACTGTAAAATACCACACCAAGAGAGACAGTATTCCTATAGAAAGAAACCTCATTTTGATCCAAATCAATAAAACATCCAATTATATCACCAACATCCCACGACAAATTTTGCATCAATTGGAGCGTTAGAAACCTGACCTATTCTTTTACGGGAATTCCACAGATGCCCCTGACCTGTATATTTGGAAGTTGTTGTTTTACGAAGTAGAAACCAACTAGGACAAGTATCCTGGAGAGCTATATAAAACCAAAGATACTTTCACATAATACAACATTACAAGGATTGCGTTGGAGAAAGTGGAGAGGTGATCAATTAGGGTACAGTGAAAACAAAAGATGGTGCCCGTTTAAGTTTTCTTCTGCACAGTAAACAAAATTTGGTTAGGAAAATCCATGGAGTCGGACCAGCAGGAAGAAGTTCCTGCTGCTTCCTGGAGAGATGAAGTTGTATTGGCGTCAGATTCTTTATCGCTCTTGTCTGATGACATGTCTATGACGATTTCCTCTCAACATAAAGAATATGAGGCGGTGACTTTTCAAAACTTCGAAAAAGACCGTTTTAGTTGGTTGGCAGAGACTAATCTCAGACATACTTGTAAGAAATTTAAGCAAAAAATAGTCGAGTATATGGCTGCAGATATCGTAGACTTTTTCATACAGCCAGAAGGTAGTTTGATTAAAAAAGAGCGCTGCATTAAAAAAGTGCGGTGCAGTGTTGAGCATGTGCAATATCTGCTGTATGAGTTGGTGAGGATATCCTTTACATTCACAACTGAGAAAAATCCATCAATACCAGAGGTTCGTATCGTATGTCGTTTTAAACTTCAAACTACTTTATTTTCTAGAGTTTGTATCATTTCTACTTCAACTCTTTTGAAGATGTTTATATATTTTTGCGTAATTCCAAGCAGGCGATTGATGCAGTATTCACTTTGCATCAAGACTTTTTTCCAGAGAAGAATGGTGTAGTTAAAGAACTTGAGGAAACCTTAAGTTGGACTGGAGTAGACCACATGGAGAAGGTGAGGAAAGACGAGGAACTAAAGCTGATTAGAAGAGCGCATAGAGCTAATAAACACCGAACGATTACAGAACGCCAAAGGCTGAAATTCCGAGCTTACTTTGTGTAGAATTTTTTTTTGCTAAATTTTTGTTTTCAAAATCAAGTCTGTAATGTTGTTTGTTCTCAAAGGCAAGTCTGTACTGTTGTTTGCATCAATAAAAACTTAAAAAGCATGGTCTGCTCGTAGTTTAATTGTTGCCCATAAAGTGCCTACAAATTTCGGAACTTCTGGTTTCCACAAATCCAGACATGATTTTTTTTCACTTTCCCTGACAACAAGCTGGAATTGCAGCTATTTAACTCTTGCACAGGTGATTTGATGGTCAAGGGTCCAAAAGCTCAGCTCCTTGACAAGCTGAGCACAAAGCTATACTGCAGCAGCTTTTGGGCCTATGACAATAAAGTTCAAATTTAGAAATTGGTATAGGTGCGCCTGGCCCTTGCAATTGTGCAACGCATGAGAACTCCAGCAGTAATCAAAAGGTTATGCAGAAAAGTTAATTTTAAGCAATCAAAGCTCTGCTTGTATTTATACTCCAATTTCATTCCTGCAACACCAACAAGGCAGCAACCACTTCCCTGGACATGGTAACATTCTCCATCTCCGCTCTCCCTTCGATGATTCTTATTAATCCCTAAATTTAATATTTAGGTTTGCGTATTTTCGTCCGGAGGGGAGTAAACGTTTTCAATGATAATTAGGTTTTTTTTAATTAACATATTTAGAAACTGCTGCTGGAAAAGTTTTGGGATTGTATATAGAAGCTAGTTGTAGGAGAAGTAATCTCAACCAAGGGCCGGCTGCTATATAAACCCTAACCATAAATATTTTCACATATACAACATTATTTAGAAGGATTTTGATTATCTTGGAGATCAGAGTAGTGGTGTTAATTAATTAGCAGGCCGTATAGAGAAAACAAAGTTTAAGTCTTCCTCTTCTTCAGACTCAAAAATTTTGGTTAAGAAGATATGGAGGAGTTGGACCAGCAGGTAACTCCTGCTGCTGGTGCTGGAGATATAGAGTACTTGGACCAGCTGGAAACTGCTGCTGGAGATATAGAGTTGCAAGATATGGAGGAGTTGGACCAGCAGGAAACTGTTGAAGATATTATGGAGTACTGGGACCGTCAGGAAACTGCTGCTGGAGATATAGAGCGCTTGGACCAGCCGGAAACTGCTGCTACTGCCGAAGATATGTCACATTTCAAAAAAAGAGAAAAAAAAACTACTTGTTTGAAAGATTGTGTTAAATGGGGGCGAAAGTCTATATTGTTCTTTGTTCATGGCATCTCTCTCGTGATTAAATCTGAACGGGAAATGCTTGAGGTGACTATTGAAAACTTTGAAAGAAACCGTTTTTATGGGATGGCACAGTATCTCGGACTTTTTTGTGATCGAGTTAAGCAAGAAATAGTTGATAAAATGGCTGCAGAAATCCTAGCTTTTTTCATACGGCCAGAAGGTAGATTTGGTGTTGCACTTGTCATTGTATCTTCATTGATTTTGGTTAAGTTCTAATGTTAACTTACATTTTTCATCTTTTGTTTTCGGGTTTCTTAGAGGGCAAAAAGAAAAAAAGGCGCTGCAGTGTTGAGCATGTAAAATTTCTACTGCATCAGTTGGTGAGGATATCCTTTACATACACAATTGGAAAAAATCCATCAAGGATGGAGGTATACATGACAGTTTTGAACTAAAAACTACTTGTTCTAAAGTTTGTAATATTTGTACTTCATCTCTTTTTCGGATGCTTATAATTTATTTTTGTGTGTAATTCCAAGCAGGCGACTGATATACTATTCAATTTGCATCAAGACTTTTTGCAAGGGAAGCATGATGTATTTAGAGAACTTGCGAGAACCTTGTGTTGGACTGGAAAAAACCACAAGGAGAAGTTGAAGAAAGATGAACAACTAAAGCTAATTAGAGCACATAGAGCTAATAGACAACGAAAGATTTCGAAAAGCCGAAGGCTGAAAGTCCGAGCTTACTTTGTGTAGACAAAAAAATTGAGCTGGCAAAAATCAGAGAATTTCTGCAAAGAAGATCATATACGACAATGTCGAAGGCATAAACCCTGCTAACACAACAATGTTTAACTTCTCAATCTATTCATCTCTTAATTGACCAATGTGAAAATCTATGTCTAGCTTATTTCAGGTTGTAAATTCAAAGAATTTTTCAATGTATTATTTTTATTACTTTCCTATGATTTTACGTGTATTAAGGCTTTAAATTTTGATATTCTGCTTCTTAGCAAAGTGGTGGATTCGGTGTTCATTTACATCCCTGAATCTTATTTAGAAACCCTGGTGGGAGAAAACCTGTGCAGCTACTCCGCCTTTAATCTATGGTATACTTCCCTTTGCGACTAACCGATACTTTTTATTGCTTGCTTTGGGTTACTTTTCAGGATGATTTCCTTGCACTGCAAAGTATCTCAGACTTACTTGTGGCCTGTGGGAAAGTTAAGCATGAAAAGTAGTCGAGAAAATGGCTGCAGATATCCTAGCTTTTTTATGACAACCAGAAGGTTGTTTGGGTTTCTCTTCTTTTCATTATATGAATTGGTTTTTGTTAACTCTGATGTTAGCATAAATTTCATGTTTTTTTTTAGGGATTTGCTAAGCGCCGCAGTGTTGAGCATGTGGAATTTCTGCTGGATGAGTTCCTGAGGTTATCCTCTACATACACAATTGGAAAAAGCCAATCAATGCTGGAGGTATGTTGTTTAGTACTTCATACTACTTATCTAGAGTTCGTATCATTTGTACTTCAGCTTTTTCTCAGATGCTTATATAAATTTTATGTAATTCCAAGCAGGCGGCTGATATATTATTCAATTTGCATCAAGGTTTAATTAGGTTTTGGTTTGATAACACTACTTATGTATCTGGAGATGTTTCCAGACTATATTGGGATATATCTGAATTTTCCTAGTAGTACAACCATAGGTTGTGAGTGTAACAGCCTGGTTCGATCTCGAGAAATGACAATGAATTTGGAATTGCAATAGGAATCGAATTATTTACCAGATCCTTCAATTCTTTACTGTAGTGCCTGATGTGAGGTTTTGTGCGTATATACTGGCTGCTATGCTACAACTTTGCAATTACTGGCTGCTAGGCTACAACTTTGCAATTAGCTTTTATTAAGATTTCAGGTGGTAATGGGGTGGCAAATTATATTGCTGAGGTGATGGCATTGGTTGTGAATGGGCTGTTAGCTTATAAAGGTGTGATAAAATCATAACCCAGTCAGATTCTAAATCAGTTGTTGGTGATTTTAGAAAAGGGGAGTATTTAGAGCTAAATGTCAAGTTCTTGAGATTCAATATGCTCACTGTTACAGGGAGATAAATTTCTAAACGGAGGGAGGGCATTGCTTGCTGCTGGTGATAAAAATGTTCAAATGGGTATACCTGAATCACTAGTTAAAGTTGAGATGCCTGACCCTCCAATATTATAGGTTTTGTAATTAAGTTTCTTAATTTTGGCTGTTCCTTTTTCGATGAAACCATTTTATTTTATTTTTGTTGTTGAGTTTCCTAGTTAATCTCTTCATCATGTCTCTTCCTTAGCTGAAAATTTAAACCCAAGCACAAAAAAATGATGCGCAACTGTTAGTGCCTTGGATAAGCAATAGGATGCAAGGTTTCCTTGAATAAGGAAAGGATGCAATGTTTAGCTTAAAGTAATTGGCAGGGGCCGCGCGGACGCGTTCCCCCTCAGGAACAAATTATGACGTAGACTCTACCTCAGTGGGTAGATCTTAGGCGAGCACCCCTCCTTAGTGTGCAATGGAGGTCGCTAACCTAGGCCATGGACCTTCTTGATCACCCATTGACCCCGTCCAGGTAAGTATGCTTCTACGTTCCCATGTCTCAACTATTTGTAATCTCTCTCTTCACGTCTCTTGTGTGGACACAACCAATGTGGGACTAACACATTGGTCGTCTATTGCCTCCCCTTGTCTAGTATTTGGCAACAGCGCTAGGACGGGAAAACTAACACAAAACTGGGATGTTTATGTCTATTGAGATTTGAGTGACTGAATCGCAAAATAACTAGTCGATTGCGGGAATGAATAGTTATTATCCTCATGAGAAATTCCATTCTATAAGAGAATTTTGTGTATTTAACAGGACTACGGGTAAGATTGATGATGCAACTGGCGAAATAGATACAGATCGTGAGTTTTAATGTTTTTTTCGAGTCTGTAGTGTATTTCCTTTTGCATGACTGGCAAGGTGCCCTTGCAGTCTTTTTTCCTTTTTACACTTTGATTCAAATTGTGTTTGTATCGAAGTATTTGTCTTTACAATATGATGTTGAAGAACGTACTGCTTCAGTTAAGAGTTTCTTTTAGTGCTGGGAACAAACAAAATTTTAATACTTCTCAGAATTTCCTCTTTCTCACTAAGTTTGCTGAAATTGTTTCGAGTTTGTGTTTGTGTCAATACTAGAGCTGATTCTATTGTCTTGTATTGAAAATGTGGGTTGTTCTTATTAACCTGTAAAAGAATTCAATTGGTTGAACCAGCAGCGAATAGAGGACTATTAGAACTATTGGTAACAGCTTTACTCACTACATAATCTTGTAATCCAGTTACTGTGCAAAAATGGAGTTGGGTTTATGAAGCTAGCATATAGAAGTAATACTGATCTCAATACCTTAGACACGTCCATTGTACAACAGAACGACTCCTTTGGAATATGGACACACAGTACTAGTATCCTTCATCAGTAGCAAGTTGAACACAAAATATGAGCCAGAGCATCTGTTGTTGCTTCCTCCCGATTGCAACGTTACTTGCGGTAACCACTAAGAGATAAAAGATTGGGTTTATGCAGATTTTTGGCTGTTAAGTAATGTGTTTGGTGTTTCTATCTTTTCAGCTGTTTAGGTGCAGAGGAACCGTACCTGCCTTAAACTAACAGAAGTTAGCCAAGTCTTTGGAGACTAAAAGGTGCAGAAGAACCATACACAGTGCTTCCTGAACTTGCAAGTTAGCCAAGTCGTGGAGACTTTTAAAGATTGGTTTTGATTATTTGTTGGGTTCCTCTTGGAAAAGAAAAACCCTTCAAAAATAGGCGTATGCCGCTTATAGACGGCAAGCACACGGTATTCTTTAGTAAAAGGCGAAAGAATAGTTCGCTTTGTGCTTACCGCACGGCTGCGTGAATTAGTAGGGAGAGTCGAGCGCTAGCTATATAGAAAGCATTTTTAGGTGGGTTGTGTTTTCTTGTCCTTGTGGGACTAATCATTTTCACTTCAACAGAGATTTAAAGTTACTAGTTCATGTTTCTTTAGTTCTGGGATGTTTCCAACCACTCTCTCCTTACTTCTCCTTGTGCTTTCTTCATCATCTTTGGATTCTTTATTAGTTCCGAGTGGCATAGTTGATACCATGACCATTGCAGAGCTATCATTGCAAAAACTTCCATGACGTATAGCTAGAACCTAAAAAATAGACTCCGACAAGAAAATCATAAGACTTTGATTCCACCACTGTTTCATATGATCAAATTTACTTTGATTCACCTTGTTTTTTCTAGCAAATCAAGTAGCTTTCTTTGTACGATGAAGGTTCAGTGTAATTCTGTAGTTTGGTTTTCTATCAAGCCATGAAATTTTAAATGTTGGGTAATTAAACATACAGCACCAGTGGTCTAGTGGTAGAATAGTACCCTGCCACGGTACAGACCCGGGTTCGATTCCCGGCTGGTGCATTCTTTTTAGCATTTCTTTTTTGCCTTTTTTTGCAACGTGGTCTCTCTCTAGTCGATTTCCTGGAAGGAGATAAAAGACCAACTCTTTAGTGTGTGAACTGGTCAGATAAGTAAGCACCTGATGAGGTTCAAATTTGTTCCTTCACTTATGAAATAGGCTTGATGAAATTTCCAAATTCAATCGTCCAAATAGATGTTTGACAGTGACAATAGGAGGTAATAAGGTGTTACTTTTGAGTGCCAAGGACAGCCTAGCCACTATCAAGCTTAAGACTAGGCCTTCTACAGAGTTTAGAAACTGCTTCTTGAGCTGAAGTTGTTACTAAATTGTTTACAGAGCTTTGATTTTTCATAATTGTTCGTACGAAATTCATGGGGTCCAACCCTTGGGCAACACCTGCAGACCTGGTCAGGGAAGATAGATACTTGTGGCATGAAGCAATTTACATGTAGCTTACTCCATTATGTGCTTTTGGTTTGCTTGGGAAAAAGAGAAACAGCCGATGTTTTTGGTTTGCTAAAAATCCAATCACATGTCTTCAGTTTCCAGGTTGGTGTAGCATACGCACAGGGGCGTGCCAGGCCTTTGTTGGATATATCACTCTGGCTTGCTGTGAGTTAACTATTCCCGTCCAGCATATGATGCACCTGAACCTAGTGCAACAAAAGTTTAGTTTTAAGGTTTGGTGGGGGTGGGCCAGGCCTTTGCAGTAGTGCAACGCAGAGGCGACGCATGAGAACCCCAGCAGCAAGCTGCTGTGATGGGAACTCCCCCATGAAAAAAATTAGATTAATATGGCTCACATATCAGATATTAAACTGATAAGAACAGATACTACACTTGATCTTAGCCAAAAGGCCGAGAAAGGTATACCTGTACATCTCTCGAACTTCCCTTTTTATACTTCTCAGCTTCCATTCCTCCACTCTAACTTGTCTGTGTGGGACTAAATTTTTAAGTTCACTTCCTTGGACGAGATGAGTTTTAGTTGTGGACGTATTTGAACTGAGATGAGTCCGTGGGCATTGGGATGAGCTTTATTTTGAGACTAGAGCAACTTGAGAGTTTCATGTGCCTCCTCAGAAGCAAATCAGATTCGGCGGAAGCCAGTGGTCGGTTGACTTCCGAGTGCTGCATCTGTTATAGGCCTCCAAAGCAGAGGCTCAGCTTGAGCCATGTTCTCATAGATTCTGCTTTCGGAGATTTTGGACTCAGCAAAATAAAGAAAATAAAAGTGTCATCACATCACATGAGCGGAACATTCATTAGTTAACAGAAGCAAATCAATCCATATTATGATGGCAAAACGAAAAATAGCTACTGACTCTCAGGTTCCAAAGATCACTCTTGATATACTTGTGCACGAATTTGAAAAATGGATGGCCAAAACAACAAAACTAACTACCCCGGACAATGTCTGTATTTAGAAGTTGTTGGAGAGAGTAGAGATGATCTATTAGCAGGGTATAGAGCTGATTGCAGCACATAGAGCTAATAAACACCGAAAGATTTCTAGACGCTGAAGGCTTAAATTCCTAAATTATTTTGTGTGGAAACAAAAGATTGAGATGGCAAAGTGAATAACCCAACAGATGTTTGTATAGTATTGGGGGTTCATAGATCCTGCATCTGTTTTGCCTCCAAAGCAGATTCTCAGTTTGAGCCATGTTCTCAGCAAAAAGGAAAATAGAAATGAATTGTGTAAGCTCATCATCACATGAGCGGAACTTTTCATTAGTAAACAGAAGAAAAATGAAAAATAGCTACTGACCTTTTGTGCCAGGTACCAAAAAACACTCTTGACATATGTGCAAACAAATCACAAGAATTCAAATAATGGATGGCCAACAACCAGACTAACTGCCCCTGACCATGTCTATATTAGAAGTTGTTGTTTTTCATAAACCAAGTAGGATTGTCAAGTAAATCTTAGAAGGCATTATGTTGGACAAAGAGGAGAGGACCAAGAGGTGATCAATTAGCAGGGTATAGAGATAACCATTTAAGACTTCTTCTTCTTCAAACTTAAAATTCTGGTTAAGAGAATCCATGGAGTTGGACCAGCAGGAAGCTGCGCTGCTACTGCTTTTAAGAAATCTGCTTACTTGAGAGATGGTCATATTGTAATGGCACCGGACTCTATTATACAGCTCTTTGCCAAAGGCATCTCTGTCTGCCTTAAATGGACAGCTGGACATAGTTACGAGTTAAATTTCACTTTAAATACTTGTATTTAGAAGCTGTTTTTCGGAAACCAACTAGGATAGGGAATCTGAAACCACACAAGGACATGTAATCTTAAGGGTTATATTATATATAAACCCCAACCACAAATACTTTTCTGGAGTTTGTCCAATTTCTTATTCTTACATTTTATTACTTGCATATAAAATATTTTTACTTTATATTTGGCTCAAAAGAAAAATCGGATGAAAGGATGGAGGGAGAAAAGAAAGTGGACAAAGAATATGAGAGAAATTTTCGCCTTAATTTTTGAGTAACAATAGGTTGTTTTATCTAACAGATTCCTTAAACTAGGAGGGGATGAATGTACATCCCGGTTTTAGAAGGGTGCACAAATTTGGACTCACAGTTTTGTGAGAAAATCCAACTACAAACAAAAGCCAGTCACTTTTTGAAACTGAAGCAGATGACGGAAATAAAATAAAAATAAATAAATATAGGAAGTATAATTCATTTATCAAAAGTCATCAATTACAATTAATATCATTATTTACTTAATAGTGGATATTTATCAAACAACTTACGGCTAATGTTCAAATGTGTCAACATATATTTCATATTGTTTGTCTGTCGCTAACATTAGTTTGATATTACCACTACTACTACCTTATTAAGAATCAGATCTGAGCACTTAGGCATTGTGAGAAGAAGATAAACATTCATTACCATCCAATAACCTTAGTTCCTTGATATAAACTTGTTGTTTGAATTATGTGTGGAAAAAGAAAATAGGGTAAAATTATAATCATAAATGCAATCTCACAATTCTAAATCATCAAAGAGTTTTTCTTCTAATGTTTCTATGTCGAATTGCTAAACTTATAATGTTTGTAGCTAGCTTTTTAGATAAATTATATATTCAAAAGAAAAACAATAAATACACATAGTTGCGCCTACTGCAGCATTCTAGCGACAAGTAGCATCAACTTGATTGGTCGAGGATGAAGTATTTCTCAACTCGAGGCAAGGCCTCGTTGGGCAGTCACATTCGAGCACGTTCAAAAAACCCATGTTTCATTACTGATGACAACTTCAAACAAACATGGTTTCCGGGCACAACAATATGATGACATCCCTATACCTCTATAAATATTGTTAGAGGGATCATGAATGGATTAATATGAAGCACTATAACTTCTCAGACCTCTATAGGATGAGTATTGAACTTAGACATGGTCCGGAGAAGTAGATAAAAAGTTTGTTAAATCATTGCTTAGTTAAACCCACAAGTATTGGTACGTCAAGCTTGTTGTCAATGTTAGTTGACAGAAACTACGTACTTCGCGATTTATCATCTACTAAAGTCAGTCTCGGACTAGGATTAGATTTAGGTAGTTGAATATCAGAAATCACAACCTTTAAAGATATAAATCATAAATACATCAACAAGAACTTCATCAACAAAGGTATGTGAAGACCGACTATCATATTTACTCATTGTTTCTATCATTCTATCTTCTGGGACGACGTTGTAGAATATGATGAGATACAAAGAAGAAGTTTCGAGTACAAAATTGTACTTGGCTGATCTCGAAACACAAATTCAAATAATCAATGTTCAGGGACTTACCGCATTTGAGGTTGAAAATAATTATTTTTGATATGGGACATATCCTGAGAATTCGTGTGCATTCCAAGATATGGCTAATATCTTGGATATCTATTAGTTTTAGCATCATATTTATTGATATTTATCATAATTTTAATTAGTTTGGTATTTTATTAATTAAGATAATTAGTTTCTTTATTAAGTTTATCTTGTTAGGAAATTTCTAGACTTTAGGGTTTTACTTTTGGAGGCTATAAATGGCCAATTACATTATCATTGTAATTTAGCTTGCGACCTCGACTATTAAAACTATTGTTTGGTTAAAACCATGTTTACTTCTCTTTGAGAGATTGATCATCAATGATCGTTTATTTGTTACTTTGCTCCTAGATTGGAGTTGATTATCACTTTTGGGTCCTGTTTACCGGAGTGGATTCTCCGCGTGTCAGCTTATTCTAAATCGTTTCCGCTGTGCTATATCAATTTTATTCAACAAACTATGATTGAGAAATCGATCTTGCTCTAGAGTTCGCATACTGAAATATACTAATTTTAGAGGTTTTCTGTTGACATCCAATTTGCACTAGAGTTGACAAACTGAAAATGTTGGTTCACAAACCATGCAAATCCTGTGGTTTTTAGTTAACATCCAAATTGCAATAGAGTT
Organism: Papaver atlanticum; assembly: GCA_023531105.1. Taxonomy (NCBI): domain Eukaryota; kingdom Viridiplantae; phylum Streptophyta; class Magnoliopsida; order Ranunculales; family Papaveraceae; genus Papaver; species Papaver atlanticum. Next base: position 3,488,648 of record JAJJMB010017069.1, read on the forward strand.
AGCGCATTGAAATCGTTGGTTCGTGAACTACGTAATTTTATGAGTTTTATGTTGAATCCAAATTGTACTTGAGTTCACCAACAAATTTTCCACGTTAGCAAAATGCGCAATGCTAGATAAGTTCGGTAAAAAAACTTGAATATTTACTTGATGGTATACATACCATGTGGTTAACGTGTGAGCTACTTTGTGCACGGTTCTTAATTGACAAATATGCATGTGCACATTCTTCTTTGTATTACAAGCCAAACTTATCGCAAGCTTAATGGTTTCTTTTTTTTGGTACCACGCTATTGTGAGTAAGTTAATTCTTTTCCTAATTGAATAGACAATATATTTCAGAAGTACCTTTCCTTCAGAAGTACTTTTTTTCCATTCGTACGGCTTCTACCAAAGGTAAAAAAATTATTGCTAGAGTATTTTAACTAAGAAAACAAGTCTTACTTGGAAGCAAAGTAAAAATTTATTCTAAGCAGTAAGATATTACTTGGGATCAAAGTAATTCTAAACATGAAAAAATAGTTCGTGAACTTGCTTTGATTGGAAGTAATAGTTGCTTGAACCTTAAACAATCTATCCTTATTCATCATTATTAATAGAGGACTCCTTGCAACTAAAATTCACAATACCTACACAATGTGCATCTTGTTACCGCAAGAGTCCTCCTCCAAAAACCTAGGTTTCCTCGAGAAACATAATTAAGTTACGACTATGTAGTTCACTTGGGATTCGTGAAGCCTGGCCATACAATCTTTTACCTGATAAATATTTGTTATCCAGAACCGTATCTTAATTATCATGGTTCTTGTCTATTCTAAAGGTTCTTCTCTTTTGTTATACGACCATGAGCTATTAATTGAGGAACAAGACTGTTAGAAACTATCGTATCTAACTTTCTTGGTTCCACAAGATTACGATCTAAACTTGATTTAGATAGATCTTCTGAGGTAAAATCAAGTAGGCATCTCTATAATGGTTTAAGAGATTAAGTCCTAATTCTTTGAGGTTTGTTTTTTTACTTGAAGATTGTGTCATGTTGGAGCAAGGGTAAAACTAGTCTTCACGAAGGATTGTGGATAAACTCTTAGACCTATAAAGGACACCAGCTAGAGGAATTAAGTGTGTAGGGTCTTGTGAGATCCAAGAGATGTAAGGAACACGACTACGATTGTCCGGTCTCAACTACATCAAGGTATGATAGTAGGTTAACGTTTGTACATAACGGCTTAATATAGTTTGATGTTCAAAATGGACGAGGTACCAAATTTTTGCTATCCTGCAAGTATACGATCAACATCAAATTGGAAATATACGATCAACATCAACCAAAGAACTCCTCGAAAAAAAATTAAAACTAGTCGTCGATCTCGACGAAAACCTAATTTTATCTTGGGCTAACTGAGCTGGGTGTGCAACTGCGTGCCCATGCTACAAACTACTCCACCTCTAACTTAAGTAAAAATCATCCAACAAAGAGAAAAAAGAAAAAAAATAAAATCCCAATGGTTATTTTTTAACACTTAAGAATAAAACGTGTTGGTATTAGGAGAAACCAAAGAAATAGAAAGCGTTTCAGTCAATGGATTGGTAACAATCAACAATCAAAATGACATGAAATGAAATGACCATTGCAGCACTACATATCTATATGCGTACTTGCATATGTAGTGCTTCAATTTATATAATTGCTTTGAAGCTAATAGTTTGTGTGAGACGGCTATTGTCGTCTTACGAGAATGTTTCAATGATTGAAATGGGAGTTTAGAACAAATAACCATGATTGGATATAACACAGTATGCGTACTTGCATATGTGTTGTCCAAGTCCGGGAACCATAGTATGCATACCCGTATGCGTACTGGTTGGTTATGGAAGTCCGGGAACTTAGTATGCATACCAGTATGCGTTCTGGCGTCAGTTTCAAGTTCCGGAAATTCAACTGAGTTTTGGAAGGTATGCGTACCCGTTCGCATACTGGCGAACCCAAACTTGGTCCGGCCACTTAGGTATGCGTACCCGTTTGCATACTTGAGTAGGTTATGTTCTAAAATCGGGTTGTTCATGAACTAATACATTTATATAATAAGAAATGTAATCTTTTGCAAACCGTGGCTATAATGTTCATGAATTGATTCGAGTGAATCAAAATCGATTTTGCTTCAATTGTGTCTTGTATACTTCTATTAGAATATAAACAATTGAACAACTCTAAAACTAGTTTCATTTGAGTCATTTGAACTAGTTATGGTTAAGATGAATAAGGTTGATATGAAAGTGTTCATATGGCTAACTTCGGTTAACTAGTCATTTGAACTAGTTATCGTCTCATCGTTTGTGATTCCACAATATCTTGTTTCGCTACCATACGATTAAGATTATTGTGAGGTGATTGATATTTCTAGGCTGTTCTTCGGGAATATAAGTCTGGTACATCAATTGGTTCCTGTTCACCTTGATTTATCAAAAGACGGAACACAAACTTCTAGGTATTTCTGTGGGAGACAGATTTATCTATTCAATACACTTTTCTGTGTGAGACAGATTGGTTTATCAAGTCTTCGACTTTGGGTCGTAGCAACTCTTAGTTGTGGGTGAGATCAGCTAAGGGAATCAAGTGCATAGAGTCCTGCTGGGATTCAGAGGCGTAAGGAACGCGACTGTACCTTGATCAGTGTGAGATTGGTTAGGGCTCAACTACATTCCAGTCCGAAGTTAACTTGTAGTAGGCTAGTGTCTGTAGCGGCGTAATACAGTGTGGTGTTCAAATCTGAACTAGGTTCCGGGGTTATTCTGCATTTGCGGTTTCCTTGTTAACAAAATTTCTGGTGTCTGTGTTATTTCTTTTCCGCATTATATTTTGTTATATAATAGAAATATCACAGGTTGTGCGTAGTTCAATCAATTGTGAATCCGACCTTTGGGTTGTTGATTAAATTGATTGACACTTGGATATTGGTTTTTGATACCGTCCAAGTTATTTCTTATATTCAACCGGGCTCGCAAATTCATATTTGTTTGATTGCAGATTGAATTGAGAAATAGAGATATAACTCTTGGATATACTTTTCTTAAGATTGAGCCTGACTGTCTAGCTGATTCTCTTGAAAGTATATTGGAGTTAGTCCATACAGATTGTTAAACGAAATATTGGGTGTGGTTGTTAGACCCCCGCTTTTTCAATATCACTGTATGAGTTATTAATTTTACGTATTCATAGATAAGTTGATGCATTAATTTATGTATTCATGTTCATATACAATATCTCAGTCAAGCTAGATGATACATGTGTATCTTCCTCTCCCCGGGAACTAGTGATCCTAAAGACGAATTGAGGATATAATTGTAATTTATGAGGGATTACTTATTTAAGGCAGTATTTCTATAGAAGGGAAATAAATTCCTAGGAGGTTTTGGAAACAAAACCAAAGTAAGGAAGTATGCAGAGATAAGGAAATACTTCCTAGACAAGGTAATATTCCTAGAAAGGGAAATATACCTAGAAAGGGAATTATCCATAGATAAGGAAATATATTCTAGAAGGTTTGGGAAACCGTTAAAGCTATAAATAGAGATGTTTAGCTCATAGCTAAGACATCTAGAGAGTGTGGTTTAACACCTAGAAAAGGAAGTTTAACACACATACCTAGAGAGAAGTTTGTGAGGAAATTAATTATTATAAAAGCAAGCTTAGCAAATAATTTAAGGTTATTTACCTAGAGAGATTGTGAGCGTAACAAATAGAGAATTGTAATAGTTTTCTTGTTCATAATCTAGAGAAGATATATTTCTTCAGATCTGGTTTCCAGTGTGTTCTGTTTTATAGTTTCGTCTATTATTATTCTGAATTCCGCTTCTATAATAATAGTCACCAAGGTACATGGATTATACGTATCAAGTTGGTATCAGAGCAAGGTTCGTTTCTTTTAGGGAAGATTCATGTGGTTTATGGTCTTCACTAGATCTCTTTACAAACAACTTGGTGAGTTACTCGAGAAGCTAGAAGACGTTAGGAGAACAAGGAGATCAAGGATGACGAAGTCATATGATGATCCTAAGCAAAGCGAACCACAAACTATGGAAGAAAAGGTGGCTACGCTACAAACAGACATGAAGTCGATTCAAACCACCCTTAAAGAATTGACTAAATGTATTCATTCTTATACACCCAATCCGAATACGAAGAAAAAGATTACACCTTCACTATAAGCTTCGGAAGAAGAAGATGATGAGGACGAAGAAAAGAAGAAAAGCGTGTTTCTTAAAAGTCCTACATCAACTAAACTTCATGGTAAGAATCTGAAAATTGATTTTCGTGTTGATATTCCATTTTACGATGGGAGTGTCGATGTAGAAAAATTGGATGATTGGATTGAACGTCTAGAGACGTATTTTTCTTTCTTTGAATATGGTTCAAAGGAAAAGATTGCTTTCGCGACATTGAAGCTACAAAAACATGCTCTAACATGGTGGAAAGCTTATCAAAGACAAAACCTAGGTAAGGGAGTATTGTCATGGAAAAGATTCAAGGCAGTTTTAAGGAAACAGTTTTATCCGGTTGGCTACCTTGAGGAGAGATGGTTCAAGTGGTACAACTTAAAGCAGTCATACAACCAAAACGTGAAAGAATATACTTCAGAATTTCATAATCAAACTATGGTTTTGGATTTAGACTTGGAAGATTATGCGCTCTATATGAAGTATATCTCCGGGTTCCATGAGTATATACGAAAGGAGTTGAAGATATTTTCGGTGGATACTATCTCCGAAGCAAGCATAAAAGCAAATGACATCGAAGGCAGGCTTAAGAAATCTGATGTTGAGGGACACACTAAGGGGAAGTCTGGAGATTTCGTCGCTAAAGGAGATGAAAGGAGCAAAGAGGAGAAGAAGTCTAAAGACAAAGAAGGTTTGATTTGCACTCATTGCAAACAAACATGACATGTTGTCGACAAGTGTTGGATGAAGTATCCTAATCTAAAACCAAAAGGGTTGCAGAAGAGAGAAGCCATGATGGCAACACTAGTCGCACAAGCTCTAAAAGAAGTCCGAGGACTAACTGAGCCTAGTCAAAAGCTCTCTCTGATTGCATGAGGCGTAAAATAACTTGCAAAAGACGATCCTAGGGAACGACTCTTCACAGTTAAGATGCATGTTAAAAAAACACTAATAGATGTTGTTATTGACCCGGGAAGTTAGAAGAATTTAGTTTCACATTCTTTGGTACAGAAGTTGGGTTTGAAGACTTTCAAACATCTGAAACCCTATCCTTTAGGGTGGCTTCAAAAGGAAGGTGGCTACAGGTTGCAGAGCAGTGTACGTTCAAGTTTGCTTTTGATGAGTCATACATTGATGAGGTTACATGCGATGTTATTCCATTAGATGTTTGTCAGGTTGTATTTGGTAGTCCTTACTTGTAGGATCGAGATGCGGTTTTACATAAGAGATACCAGAAGTATACATTTACCAAAGATGGGAAAGCTTTTGTAATACGAGCTATTGACTCTCCTCTTGAGGGAGCGAGCTTAATTACAACCACTAAGGAAAAACGGTTGGTAAATGCTAGTACAAAGTTCATTCTCCTTATCCGTTCTCTTGACGAGAAGCCGAGTAGAGTTTGTTTGGAAACCCTAACCAAACAACAAGAAGACGACCTAGGAAGGTTGAAGATGTTTGAACCACCATTACTAGATAATGAAGGAGATGACAAGATAATCTTGCCACATATGGAAGACTTGTGGTTTGATAAAGAAGAACCACTCAAAGAGGATTGCATTATGGAGCGAAGAGAGACTAAGAAAAGACAAGAAGATAAGGACGCTTTTCTAATTAGAAGTCGAAATCAAGTTCCCAGGAAGGAGAGATGGTTCAGCAGGGAGAAAGGAACTCTCGGGTTCCCTAACCTCCAAATTTAGCTTTCACAAGAGTTCAAGTTCTTGAGGGGGGCGCATGATACATGTGTATCTTCCTCTCCCTGGGAACTAGTGATCCTCAAGACGGATTGAGGATATAATTGTAATTTATGAGGGATTACTGATTTAAGGCAGTATTCCTATAGAAGGAAAATAAATTCCTAGGAGGTTTGGGATACAAAACCAATGTAAGGAAGTATGCCAAGATAAGGAAATACTTCCTAGACAAGGTAATATATCCCTAGATAAGGAAATATATTCCTAGAAGGTTTGAGAAACCGTTGAAGCTATAAATAGAGATGTTTAGATCATAGCTAAGACATCTAGAGAGTATGGTTTAGCACCTAGAAAAGGAGGTTTAACACACATACCTAGAGAGAAGTTTGTGAGGCAATTAATTATTGTAAAAGCAAGCTTAGCAAATAGTTTAAGGTTATTTACCTAGAGAGATTGTGAGCGTAACAAAGAGAGAATTGTAATAGTTTTCTTGTTCATAATCTAGAGAAGATATATTTCTTCGGATCTGGTTTGTAGTGTGTTCTGTTTTCTAGTTTTCGGCTATTATTATTCTGAATTCCGTCTCTATAATAATAGTCACCAAGGTACAGTGATCATACGTATCACGAGAACAAGGTGGTTTCCTTATCCATTTTTATTGGCGAAGGCAATGATGGCATGGCACAATTGCATGTGAATTGTTTTTCCCCTGGATTGCATTTACTAGTAGTTGCAGTTGGACTTCCATAAAGGAAAGTTGTAAGTGGAAGTAGTGTTTCTAAGTTTTCAAGTTTCGAGTTGTCATCATTTACATCTTTTGAAATGGACAAGTAATGATATGGATAAGTTGACGAAATTGTTGACGGAATTGTTTTTTTGTCTCTTGAATTTTCTTTCTAAGTGATTGTTTGTGAATGCAGATATGGAAATCGTGGACTGAAGTTGATGCAATGATGCAACATGCAACCAGACAGCCAAGCAAGATCATTACTCACTAGCCTGTTGACATTGTTGTTAGTATGTTACAAGAAGACATTGTTTTTTCTTTTTGCTTTTGTGTACTTTAGTTTGCAGACTGTTTGTGTGTCTTTGTAGTTTGCACTTTCTTTTTCATGTGTGATGTGTGAAACTGAGAGACTGGGAGTAGTGTTTGTGTGGGTTTGTCTTTCAGTTTCACTGAACATTTTGAACAAAAACTCTGTTAAATTTCAATTTTTACTTCTTTCCCAGAAACCAGATTTTATCGAAAAAAATACGATATCCGATAACTTAGACTTAACCTTATCGGATTAGAATTTTTTGATTCCGCCGGATGTTATCGGATTTTCGATAACCCTCAACCTTAGCCTTATCGGTAAGGCCAAAATCCGACGGATTTTTGTCCATTGACAGCCCTAGGTAAAAGGGGGTGTCCCATATCGTATTCTGGTTAGTCTGTACGTGCTAATATAGTCAGTGGTAATTTAGACTATTCAGTTTGGTTTATCAAATTGTAATTAGGATGGAGTATTGCGATCACTTTATGAAGATAAACAAAAATTACATCAAACTAATTGGTAAGGATTGTTTCGCTCTTCCCTTTGATTATACTCGCATGTTATTTGATCGTGGAAAATATTATAAAAATAAAATGGTTTCTTATGATATTGTTGGTGAATAAGAATTATGTTTTGATACAACTACTTATTCTCTGGTTGTTCTTAATGAGTCTATTTTAATACATGGATACATTGAATATGTTGTTGATGAATGGATTTTTAAAACGCGTATCATGGAGAATTATTGCTTGCAAATTCGATGGTGTTTTTGTTGGTTAAAGATGTGGACAGACATGTTGCTGGCAAGTTGTTTGATAAATTGCTAGAAAAAGATTTATGCAGCTAAGTTATTTGGGAAAAAAGGTAATAGTTCTCAAGGAGTTTAGTTTTTTGGTTTACTTATCAGAGTTTGAATAAACCTTGGATTCCTTCGGTATAACCAAATATGACTGAAGGAAGGAATTTAATGGCCTTCAGGAAAAAAAAAAGAACTTTGTGGTTTTCTTAAATATTGGGTTCGATTAATATGTCTTCTTCCACTATTTTTATCTAACTAAAAATAAATTTATTTACTTTTAACAATAGATTTATTTACTTTTAGCAATACTTGATTTGACAAAGAAAACTTATAAGTAGTACTATTTTTAATTAACTAAAAGTAAATTTATTTACTTTTAACAATAGATTTATTTACTTTTAGCAATACTTGATTTGACAAAAGAAAACTTATAAGTAGTAAAATATGATTTATTTTTTTACAATTATTATTCAATTTTTTTTTTTTTACTAATTTACCGAAGTTTTATATAACTTAAAAAAAACAGAGAAAGAAAATATTGAATAAATCTAATTTATATTTTTCCCATACCAGGAAAAACCGATTTCCGCTAGTGAATATGACTGCATGAAGCAATATTACCTTGTTTGTCGAGGATGGTTTGTGCTCTAGTTGTAATAGGCCTATGGATATTTTTGGTGATCATGCTCTCCATTGTGCCAAAGATGCGGGCCTCAAGTTTCGTCATGGCCTTGTTCGTGATGTAATTGCGGATATTTGTTACAAAGCCGGTGTGCTTGCGCGTAAAGAAGTTGGTTTGGGTTTTTTGTCATATAATAACAAGGATTTACGTCCAGCGGACATCCTTATCCTTAACTGGGAAAATGGCCAAGATGTGTATGTGGATGTCACTGGTGTCTCACCTTTCACTGGGAAGGGGGTTCGTACTTTCGTTTCAGGTCAAGCCATTTCGAAAGCTATTTTGCTTAAACGTACTTAATACTTGGATGAATGTGCTTCACATGGGTATGGTTTGGGCGTTTTAGCTTTCACTACCTTGGGGGAGCTTAGTGAGGTTACTGGTTGTTTTTTTAAGCGTTTGAAGAATTGTTTAGTTAGTAATGATGCTGGTAGATTGAGTGTTGCTATTCAAAAAGGAGTTGGTGCCCATCTTGTTGCTCGGCATCCGACAAAAGCTTTGTATGAATCATAAACAACTATTGTTTTCTGTATATTAAATATATTTTATTTATATTTACCTAAAATAATAAAAAATAACATAATATTTCTATATAAGTTTTATTATTTTATAATAAACTTACAAGTGAATCATAGATATTTCAATACATTTTCTGAAATATATAAATGTTTATTTAATATAGCGTAATTATCAATTCCATCCACTAGGTTCCCAAATGTTGGGATATTCGGGGTCGAAAAGGCTAGTTCAGTGCCACAAAGGTTTAGCCATTGCACAATTTTTAGGCCACATACATGATTTAGGTTTGATGTATAACAATGATACATTAATTAATTTACAATTTTGATTATGGATTATGAAGCAAATTTGTGCTACATTATCAAACTTTGGATCATAGAGGTACATTTGAATCATGTTAGAGCATAGCTCGGTTGAACCCACCAAGCATTGGTATGTCAATTTTGGTTGTCATATTTTAGTGTGTCAAAACTCATCTAAGAGTCGCTTGATTAAGTACTAAAGACAACTTCGTTTAGGTTAGACTAGAAAGTCTAGGAATGTTGAGACATACAAGTATTACTCGAAGACCTGAAGAACGTGAAGAAGTAACGAGCTAAAACGACGACATCATCCTTCCTCTTGAGGTTAGTAATATTGACTTGAACCAGGGACGGGCCTAGCAAGGGGCTAACCCGGGCTATAGCCCGTCCCTTGATTTCGCCAAAATCTTTTTGTAGTATAGATATTAGGTTGAACTTCAGTCTTAGCCCAGCATCCAAATTGAGTTAGGCCAGTATAAAGCCCAAGTATTGTGTGGTTAACTGACCGAAAATTTTACATTTGCTTTCCACCTATCGCCTGTGTTAGAAGTTACTTCTCAATCGAAATCTTCCCCTCTTCGATTCCACCACTAACACCATGAACAACACCATCAGAAACAACTCCACTGCCTCCACTGACGCCATCACCAACACCACAACCAAATATAAAAACCATTACATATCATGTTTTCTACCCTAATCATAACGAAAATATTTGAATTTAAAAACCAATTTGACCGTCACCATCACAACCCTCCTCCTACACCTCCTGCAATTTGACTGTCACCATCACCACCCTCTTCGACTGTCACACCAGCAACACATCACCACCATTACATAAAATGGATAATTCATACAAACCAGCAACATCATCACCATGGCCACACAAAATAGATAATCCATACAAGCCAGAAAAAGGGTAATCTTCCTTTCTAGATATTTGCATACACAATTTCATTTATCTATTTAATTTCTAATAGCAGAGATGGAATGATTAATGTATAATGAAATATATACCTAGCATTTTCCATCTTAAAACTCCTACATCAACTGCTTTACCTCTTTTTAAGTTTTCGGATCAGGATTATGCGATTAAAATGCCTATAATAACCTTAAGCCTTACACTTGGCTTTCATGCGCACAATACATTGAAGTATGGAATACAACTATTTTTGGTTAAAGACATTATGATATGTTCCACATCGGTTAAGAGACTTTTCTTAAATCGTTGACATGGAAAACTTGATCGAAAGCAAATCACAACTCCACATACCATGAAATTAGGTGTATCAAGTACATGTAAAATCGATCGTTCGTTGGGCCAAGATTTTCTTGGAAATTTCAAATCCTTTGCATGTTTGCCACTGACTGTTTGACCACAGCCTATTTGGTCAGGTCTTAAGGTCCATCTTTTCATCGACGGATGGCCACCCACAGTGATAGCGCCTGTTAAAGGTACCAACGGGTCCTTAACAACCTTACCAATTTTTGCATGTACATAGGATGGAAGATGTTATTTACGACAATGTCGTGCCAGCACCACCGCAACCACCACTGCAATCCATAGTTGGGTGCTGATTTTTTAGAAGAAAGGAATATCTTAGCCAGTTTTTTTTTCTTTTGTTTGCAAAAATTTAGCCCTACCCAACAATCATTTCTGGGTCCGTCCCTGGCTTGAATTGTTTCATTCCTAACGTATCTTTCAAGTCGTGCTATATTGAAAACATAACTGCGAAGCTGTGTATTGGATATATTACTCTAGTAGTGAGACATGATCACATGATCATAGTATTAGGGAATTATACTACGAAGTATAAAGCTTATCTTTTGAACTTCATAGAAATAACATCGACATAATCTTATGAATGCTGTTATGATTATGTGAATGGGTAATGGTGAAGATTTCATCCTAGGAAACAATGTTTTACGTTTGTTTAAAGGAATTACATTCATGAACTTGTTTTATGAATCGAAAGGGAAATCGCTAGGCTTATTGGTACGGCTATTCATTGCAAAAATTTGGATTACCAATATGTGTGAGATGGTAGAACCGATCGTAACTTTGTTATGTATCTTGGTATATCTAATCATAATGCCTGACTTATGATTTGGTATGACTAGTTTTGATTAATTAGTGTAACCGATCCTAAGGAATCACCTGAGATGGTATGATCGATATTTGTAATTGGTGCGACCGTTCCTAGTAATTGGTGTGACCGATCACAGAGTGTTGTTTAATCGATCCTTGTAATTGGTGTAACCGGTCCTAGTAATTGGTGTAACCGGTCCTGGTAATTGGTGTAACCGATCCTAGTGACTGGTGTGACCGATCACAAGCAATACCATAAGTATATGGTAACCGGTCCTGGTAATTGATGTAACCGGTCCTGGTAACTTGTGTGACCGATCACAAGTGTTTCCATATTAGGGTATAACCGATCCTAGTGATTGGTAGAACTGATTGAACCCATGGATGTGATTTGATATTTGATCAATCACATAGTAGTCTTGGAATACAAGTGAACCATGTTCTAAACTTGTTTGGAAGTGTGGTATAACTGATTCCAAGAATGTAAATATGAAAGATGATTTACAGAGAAAAGAAGTCAACATACTTTGAACACGGACATTAACTCTTATCATTTATTGTTCAAAGATATTCCTTAGTACTCAAGGAGATCCTATACCGAAATTAATTGAGAATCTTTTAATTAAGGTTTTTGGTTATATATGCTTTTAATGACCAGCAATTAAATGCATATCTCTAGAGAATAAAAATTAGTAATGTGCATTTACTAATTGGAGATTTTCTATTGAGAGATTTCGGAAAATATTAGACAAGCATTTACTGGAATTATAAAAACCGAATTTTGTTATTCATTGCATATCTTAAGAATATTTTCGGTTTTGGAAATTCCTTGGTGTCCAAACATCCTTGGTCTATAAATACCTAAGTTTGCATTTCTAGCAAACTATCCTAAGAGCCAAGCAAACTTCATCTTTTTGTTGTTTCTGGTGGAGCCGTCTATTCAGAGAGGAAAGTACCCTAATTGGGCGAAATCTCTTATGACCGCTCGTTTAAAGACTTTTGTGAGATCAGGAAGCTCTACGAGTATCGATGGTGGGAAACTAGATAATTGCAGTGTTATTAGTTTTTGATTGATTTGATTGACTAACGGTTGTTAAAACTTTGATTGTACCTAGTTTGTTTATTCTCGAGAATCTTCTCTTCTGAAATAAGATTCACTCAAACTAGATCGAAGTATCGACGAGATCTTTAGAACTGTTTGTAGATCTAAAGACATCTTGTGATAATCCATTGTTAACAGACTCCGTTCTGTGCGTGATTGATCACAAGAGATTCAAGTGGTGTTGTGCAGGTTTAATTGAAGATTAAAGAAGATTTGAAGACGAAGAAGATTTCTTATTGGTTTCTCATATCTTTGTGTTGCACAAACCTTGATCGACTGGGATCCAACTAGAATCGAATTTATTCGATTGTTTAGTTGTGTGAGATCGGCATTCACAATATATCTCTTTGAGATTTATTTGGATTAAGTGCGAATCTAAACTTGGCTACTTCGGTAGTTATTGGATAGATTGATCTAACCAGGCAAAGGAGTTTATTAGCTTAAACGGAAAAGCCTTTGCATATGACTTGAGATATCTTATCTTAAAGAATCAACAGAGTTGTTACCAAACATATTTGTTGTTCCTTTACTGTTTGGAATATGATCCAAAGGAATTGTTCCAGTGCGTGCACTCATCGAAGTCGGAAGCGCAGGCATACTGATGAAACTAAGTGAACTAGGGGTAGTTGCTTGGTCTCAACTATACAAAGTTGGTTTAGATTTTGTATAGCGGATTAATTCTTAGAGTATTCAATTCTAGACTAGGTCCCGGGGTTTTTCTGCATTTGCAGTTTTCCCCGTTAACAAAATCTTGTTGTGTGATGTACTTTTATTTTCCGCAATTATGTTCGTTTATATAATTTAAAGTAAATTGCACAAACGTTAACTTCGTATACTTGATAGTGATCCTATAGAGTTTGGTTAAGACCGAACCTATTATCAAGTATCATACTTCGTTGTTGTATTGTCTCGAACTAGTATCCATAGTCAATCACACAAGTTATCTTGTTGTCATATTGTCTCGATCTTGTATCCATAGACGATCACACGAAGTGTGAACCGATTTGTTGTATTGTCTCGACTTTGTCCATAGACAATCACTTTTGGTAGAGGACTTATAGGTGGATAAATAAAAGATTGTGGTGTATTTGGGTACCCTCGTCTTTTCAATTGGTATCAGAGCAGGCAAACACGAAAAGATGTAACAATCTGTGTTTGGTGTGATCTGATGTAATTTTAAAATTGTAGTAAAAGTGGTGGTAATAGGATTCGATTCTCGAACTTGTGAAGGATAACTTTAGACTTAAATTTTAAAACTAAAAATATAAAAAATCACTGATATTTAAAACAAACACTGACAAAGTTGATATCAATATTAAAAGAATACTGAGGCTAAGATTCCACTATTTTCCAAGTCCAAAGTGATTAAATCCAACATTTATATTTATTTAATTTTTGTGTTTAATTTGATTCTAAACTATTGCAACATGTAGATTTTCAAAATAACAAGTGTAAATCCAAAATATAAAGCATCAAAAACCTATGGCTAAGCATGCTCTATCAAAAGAAATAACAATTGCTTAACAAAAATCATTCAAACAATTATAAATCAAGGCAAATAATCATAAAAATAATTGAAATAAAATAAATAAAATAGAATATACCACTTTTTGTTGGAAAATAGCTTCCTCTATCGCCTCAGCAATGGGATTTAGCTCCTCATATTAATCATAATCTCAAAATACATGTTTATGCTCAAAAGTTGATTAAAAGGGAGAAAAGTGTTAAAACAACGGATTCTGTAGTTGCTAAAGGTCTAAAACAGACGTCTGAATCGTTGCTGAAGGGCTTCGGTGACTGCAGGAAGATGCGACCGTACTTCGTTGTCACTGAAAATAAGTCTGCCTCTGCAACTGACTCCGAAGGTCTTATGTTCTTCGTGTTCTTCTTCTTCGCAGCAGCAGAAACAAATTTCAACTCGTGATTTCAGCTCTCTGTTCTCTTCTAAACTTCTCTAAAGTGTTTCCAACCCTTCCTTAGCCTCTCTAGAGCTTATATATACCTCACAGCTCGGTTTAAACTCGATCAAAATCTCTTTTTCTTCCCCAAAAATAAATTTTTCTTCTCGGCCAAGTTTTGGATATTCTAACCTGTTTAATCACTTCACCTCCTTCCTGAATTATCCAAACTATCCTCTTATGCTTCTACAAACAAATCCTTGCAAAATATAGCACGTAACTTCCAAATATAATTCGAAACTTGCCTGTTTCCATTTTTATTTTATTTTTCTTCCCTGTTTTATAAAAACCCGATCATTCAGCCCAAAACAGTCCATTCAATCACCCATACCTCGCCTGTTGATGGTTAATAAGCAAGCCCAAGAAAAATCAGAGCTTTAATCTCTTCAAAACTAACCCAAAATCGAAAACTATACTCTGTTCTTCACTGCGCAGCGTGAAGAATTTTTTCCCCGCCAAAACTCTTAATTCAAATGAAGGGGATGACCTCCCCTTATCCAATCCCGGTCTGTGCTTAGCAGCTGCCTGAAAATGGGTTACCCCTTATCCAAGATGAGAGTCCGAATAGCAAATGCCCTCCCAGGTGCCTTCAACAACTTTTCGAGCCAATTTCGCCGCAAAAGCCTATTTCTCCAAAAACACCTACAAAGGGATAAAATACCAAAATTAGTACAAAAATGGGTACTAACAATATACACAATATCGATGAAAATAGACACATAAATGTGTCTATCATGATCCAACCTATAAGAATTGAATCTAATGACTGATTCAGTTAACGTTATGCAAGAGTATGAATACTCAAATATTGAAGATGCTACCACTTCGTTAACTCGTGATTCAGGAGTTACGAAAGCATCTGAGTCTATCTTTGATGGAAAGGAAGATGCTGATAAAGAGTTGGTAAAACTCCTAAATCCTATAAGATCTCTGTATACAAGGATGCTAATTTTAAAGACATAATCTAATCTTCTTAAGCAAGAGATCAGAGAAAAGGATATTCAACTAGATATTATGGCCAAAGAGAATATGGACCTCACGGTCAAAGTAGAAGCTCTTGGTAAATCTCTTACTCAAGATCAAGAGACTCATCCTATGTCTGACTAATGATACTGTTATAATTTCTGCTGATGAATAAACCAAAAGTCCTTTTTCGACCTTTACAGATTGTGATAACAAAACTTGTTTGGTCACATCTGAAACAGATCATGATGATACTAGTCTGCCTAACTACATCAAGTCAGAAGAGAATGAAAAACCATCTTCTACATCTACTGATGATCAAACGAAATCTTGTCCAAATGAAACTTTGAACCGATTCCGTGAAAGTGATCCTAAGGAATATAACTTTTAGTCACTTAACATGAAACTTATACTTCTTCAAAATACTGTGGTAAATGTATTGAAGGAAGTTTCTTGTCTTAAAAAACTGAAAGATCATTTCTCAGTAGATAGACAGAATATACCCCAACCCGATAAAATCAACTCAAAAGAATCAGAAGTAAGAGTTGATAATCACTTCTGGAAAAAGGTTCCTCCTCATTCATGTTGAAACACCCTTTGTTTACACGAAGAACGATTCCAGAAGAAAGGGAAAAATAAAATCTCTGCCAAAGGAAACAATCAGAGAAGATTTCAAATAATTGTTTCAGATAATCATACTGATGTGCATAATAAGGAAATCCTTAGAATGAGAAAATCTTATGAAAATCTCATCGACAGAATTAAAAGAGATCTATCTATCTCTTAAAGTTCTCACATCAGTACAGTTCCTCCTCATGATCATAACTTTAGATCAAGGAAGGATCATCTTCTTGGGAGAAAATACTTTGGGCAGAAATTTCTAAAGAGAAACATGAAATGTGTTTCAGATACTCGTTGTAAGCAAGAAAAGGCTTACTCCGATACAACCAAGAAAAGGCTTAACTCCGTACATACTTGATAGTGATCCTATAGAGTTTGGTTAAGACTGAACCTATTATCAAGTATCATACTTCGTTGTTGTATTGTCTCGAACTTGTATCCATAGTCAATCACACAAGTTATCTTGTTGTCGTATTGTCTCGATCTTGTATCCATAGACGATCACACGAAGTGTGAACTGATTTGTATTGTCTCGACTTTGCCCATACACAATCACTTTCGGTAGAGGACTTATAGGTGGATAAATAAAAGATTGTGGTGTATTTGGGTACCCTCGTCTTTTCAAATCACAATGGTAATATATTTGGGATACAGTGGTAGATTTTGTACCACGTGACATATACGAAGATCAACATTCAAGTATTGTACCATATATAATAAGCTTTTGCCCACAAGGCAGTATTCGGGATACTGCAGTTATTTAAAAATAAATAAATGGGTAAAAGTGATTTTTAGGGCTTTGAGTTAAAGACTATGTGAGTTTTGTAAGTTTGAACATGTACAATCCTTGCTTAGTCCAATCTTATGGATGTTCGAAGACTGCATCGGCCACATGGCTGAAGGAATCAGGGGTTGGTCCTAGGGTGGGAAGTAGAACGAAGGAGAGAGATAAGAGTAATTCTTGGGTGCAGAAAGAATGCTCTGAGAGATGTGTTTAGCGAGATCGTTTGATGACCTATTTAAAACTGAACCCTTTAATCTCAAATTTGTGGGATAAGGATGAGGGACGCGATAAGCATCTTATCTGGGATCAGTTGAATAACCAATGATAAGTCGAGTTTATCCCTGGATTCTCGTAACTTCCTCGACCGATTGTTCTCTTTGCGGTGATAAATACAATTGGGTATCCCTACATGTGTTGTAAACCACCAGATCAAAACCATACAATGACCTCCCATGTGGGTGACTTAGACAACGTTCGTGCATGATGAGTTATCAGGGTAACAATACTCTATAAAATAAAATATTCTTTATTTGTGCGTTAAGACTAGTCTGTGTCATGTGGAGAGCACAAAATAGTGCAACACAATGTCGTTGATTATGTATGAGACACACAACGATCTAAGGTTAAGTATCAACCTGTTACAACCGGCTATGAAATTGCAGAGGACATATTTTGAATGAACTTGCATAACTCAAGTTATGGAAGTCAGTCGTGGATATGACCATGTGACTGAGAGTGAGGCTTTTCAGTGCCTCTGAGTATCTCGTGTGTTTGTACGAGGTTGAGGAGAAGGCATGGCCAGTGTAAGCTATGCTTTAGTAGAGCAGTATTGAACTAATCGAGCTCTAAAGTTGAGTTAGAATGTTCAAGCTTTATAATCTGATTGATTTGAGTCTGTCTAATATGACCCATTATGATTATTTTACCCTTAGCTTTAGGTGTCATAAAATCACTACAATTACAATAACATATTTTATAATATTACCCTTAGATTACAGACCAAAGGTTTGTTCAGATTTTCGTGTTGCAATACTTTTTTTTTTTTTTTAAAATAAAATATGCCAAATCATGGGTCACAAAGACATATTGCGATACACAATGATTTTACGCCACATGACATTTGGGCCGACGACACATTTTAGATCTCATGACAAATCTTGGTCACAAGACCCGTATAGGTTGTTCATAAAACTTCAACGCATAAGCAAACTTTAGTTATAGGAGATTTTTCGTTATAGTGCTAATTTCATGTCATAAAATAAATTCTGAATCATATGTCAATTTTCTTGGCCATACTTTTGGACTACACTATATATTTTGAGTTAAAGAAGAAATTATAGTACACGAATGAGGAATCACAGAGCGGGTTTCGATCCGAGCTATAATTTCTTATCACGGAATATATATTTAAAGCCCAAGACTCATTGTGGTCACATAAAATTAAATCTGATTCAACTAGCTATTGTCTAAGTCAGTTCAAGACACCAATCAATCTTTTTCTTTAGTTCTTTCCACCGTAGAAAACCTCGAGAAAAACAGAGGCACGGCCCTAAAATTACACCCATAATTCCGACTCCGACCCCTTCAACAAGCCTACAACACTTCTTCCCTCCCTCTCTCTTTCGTCTCTTCAATGGAAGCAGCAGCAGAAGGAGAATTCCATCATCTCCTCTGAAACCGAGCATAAGAATTAGGTTTTCTACATTCTGACACACAAATTCATCACGATGTTGCGAAGGTACAACAGAATTTTCACTATCTTTTTCAATGTTTTAATTTAGGGTTTCTTCAATATAATTTCTTTACCATCCATTTGTTAATTAGGGTTTTCATTAAATATAAGATAAGAATTTCATCTATCAATGGCGTTTTGGTTAGTGATACTTATCTTGATTTGAAAAATTTAATTTAGGGGAATGCTGGAGTCTGGCAGATCCGTTCAAAGAGTCTACAGACAGAGCAAGACAACTCAGGTATGAAGAATAATCTCTACATTAACTGAATTCATAGTTTGATTGCTTACTTTCTGATTCTTTTTTTCTGTTTTGATTGTTGAATTGTAGTCGCCATATTTTCTTTTATCGAGAAAAGGATTTTCGTCTAAACCTACTACTACAACACTTCAAAAACCAGCCGGTTCACCCTCACCAGCTGCTTCAGTAGGAAATACCCCATCACCACCACCACCACCAAAAGAAGCACCTAAAACTGGTACCTGGTTGAAGATTTTTTTGGGAAGTGTTGCAGTTGGGGGTGCGGTTGCAGCTTATCAAGGTGGACATTTAGGTTATCCTTTTGTTAAAGAGGAGAAACCTTTGAATGAGTTATCTAACATTGACGCTAAGAAGGATGACGGTTTCAAGGAAACAGGAGAGTTAGAAAAGCAAGTAGAGAGGAGTACGTTGGGGTCTGATTTGGTTAATGTTGAGAAAAATGATGATGATGTTGCTTTGGGCGTTCCTGATGTTCAAGGGGAATTGAATGTGTCACCTCAAGATGATAAGGTAATTGGCAAAGAGAGCTTGGCACCTCAAGAAGATCCTGTTCTTGGCGAGACTACTACTTGCACTTCTTCTGAAGTATCATTAAAGGATGACCTCCACCAAAAAGAAATTGGGGACTTTGTAGCATCCACAGTAATGGGGGGAAATGAGACACCTGTTTCTCAAGAAACTGAGACAAATATTGTAGCTCAAGAGGCTGAGTCAATACCAACCTCACCCGATCATCTTACCTTGGAGGAGGCAACAGAGGTAAGAGTACATTGTTTCCTCTTTTTATCTATCTTGATGCTTGGTGATGCATCTAACATTTTAGTTAGTAGCTATTATGTTCCTTCGACAACGTCTATGCATGCACATCTAAATTTGCCACCAACCAAAATGATCATATATCAAATGTTCACTGCCTACCGTTTAAAATGTCAGATGCTGATGAAAACACTAAATACTCTAGGCAAGAACAAAACTATTCAATCATGTGAAAGATGATTCTCGAACCAAGCTATGCTAAAAAGCTTGAATGTTGCTAGACCTCAAAAATACAGCTCAATGGACTCTAGGAATGGCAAAACACTAAGTTCTCATGTGATATTTCGTGTATTAGCAATGCTCAGAGAAATTCTTTTTATAAGTTAATAACTTGATCAAGACAGGTACATAGTTCAGAATGCGTTGCTTGTTTCAATTGTTGTGGATCTTATGATGGCTATGCCAGTAAAAATGCAATGTAGGTGATTCTCATCCCAGTGCAACACGGTTGTCAGTTATGTTTGAAGAAATGTTTTTGGAGCAGTTCAAACTCCATAATTAGAATAATTTCCTTTCTCCTGTCGCTAGTTCTGAAGTCGATAACATTAGAAATGAAGCTCGACCTTTGTGGTTTGTTAGACGGTCATAGGTTCCACTGTGATTCTATATTTACTTTATCAGCTTATCAATATACTAGGAATGCTTAACTTTTTCATATTGTTCTGCAAGTTCATTTACTTGACTTTATATTCAGGATTTTGTTTTATTGTTTTCTTTCAGGCTCCCGTAGTTAATGCTTCTGAATCATCCAATGCACTTCTTGCTGAATATTCACTCCAGAAAGATGAGGGTAGTCCAACAACTTCTTCCAATGAGAAGGTTACTGATGTATCCGTGCCTTTTTCTGAAGCAAAAGAGGTATAAACAATTAGCTTTTACCATGGTCTATCCTCTTAAGCATTCTTTGATTGTAATTTTTGTTGTGTAAACTTGTAACCAAAGAGTTTAACAAGTTTTATAATGTTCCGTATCTCTGTTGTCTGTTTTACAAACTGAAGGTGTTACTAAGCACGAGTGATGAGTTTAAGGATGCGTACATATCCAAGGATGGAAAGTTGGTTCTTGATTTCTTGGATGCCCTTCACGCAGCTGAACGAAAGCAATTTGAGTTAGATGCTCATGTATTTTCTGAGGAAAAGAGAATTTTCAAGGTAGATATGCTGTTTAAAGTCTAGGCTTTATAATTTATTTGACTTGCTGGTGTTGCATCTCAATTTGACTATTAACTGCCTGTGTTTCTTTTTCATGCGGCACTACAGGAGAAGTATGAGAAAGAGTTGAAGGATGCCAGAGCCAGGCAACTCATGTATGCAGAAGAAGCCGCGATGTTGGAGAAGGTTGTAGTAGTCTTCACCATGGACATTGTTGAACAACGCTTTTGTTTACTTTGTCAAATTTACATTCAGTTTTTCATGAATGTCTTGTTGTTTCTGCTTTGAGCAGCAATTAAGGTTTTCAAAAAAATATTTCGTTCAAGATATAGCTAATGGGTTCCTTTCTTTTTATTTGGTATTTATGTTATGGTCCTTCTGGTTAGGTAAAAATATAATTTGCTGGAAGTACACATGTTCTATTACCAGTGGGTGACCTAGACGTATAATAGTATCTCTAATTAGTTCTGTACAGTAACAGTAAGTTATATGATTGTGTTGAGAGACTAATACTGATCTGTTCGCAGGAGTTAAACAAAGAAAGGGTCAAGTTTGCAGCTAACATAAAGTTGCTTCAAGAAAAAGCAGAAGAAGATCTCAAGCAGGAATTGGAAAGAAAGGTTTATTCCTACCCCTGCAGTTAAATTCTCTAAAATAAATAAACAAATAAATATATCGTCACATCTTATGTGTACACGTTACACCATTTGCTAAACATGTGATGGTGCCAGGAAAATGAAGCAGAGGCACAATTGAATAAAATCCAAGATTTGGCAAAAGCAAAACTTGCTGCTGCTATTGCTAATGAGAAAGCATCACAGATCGAAAAGATGGCAGAGGCTAATCTTAATGTAAGTTGTCTGTTGAATTAACAAACACATGCACACAGCAACCTCATTGCATTTCTTAATTTTTTTTCCCCCTTTTGTTGCGCAATTCTCAGTCAATGCTTTACTGGACCACTGCTACCTTTTGGGTAATAGTTTTTCAATTTATGGTGTATGGTTCTTTGTTATAGATTAATGCCTTGTGCATGGCTTTCTTGGCGCGATCTGAAGAGTCCCGGCAGAGTCACTCTGTATACAAGCTGGCTCTGGTAATCTTTTTTATTTCCTTCTTTGTTGATGAATAAATGTGGAGTCCATCCTCCTTCCTAAAACAACCTAAGTTTTTATCTTCTGTTTATTTAACCGTTCTCAAATTACAGACTTCTGCATCTGAGTTGTTTGTTTGGGATTGTACAGGGCACACTTGCATTAGAAGATGCATTATCTAATGGATTACCTATTCAGAGAGAGGTAAATGTGCTACGTACATATCTTGACGGCATTGACAAAGACTCCCTTTTGGAATTGGTCTTTTCAACTCTTCCAGAAGAAACGTTAAGGCATGGTACAGACACGCAATTTCAATTGAATCAGAAGGCAAGTGTTAAAGCTTTGAACTTCTTTTCATGGTTACAGATAAATACGATTTTACTCTCTTTTAACAGATGTCAATCACAATATTACCCCTCCCTTTGCCCTCATGGGTTTTCTTGAGCAAATCCTTCACTGCTCTGCTTCCTCCTCTTTTTTCTTTGTCATATTTTTACTTTACACTTGGTCTATGTGGACATAGTTCTGCTTTTCTGAAGAAGGAAGGAATTCTTACAGGGAGATTTAACAATGGAAAGCTAGTGGGAGTGTTGCACTTCATCTTTGTAGCTTATCTGTTTTTCTAGTTCTAAGTTTTTTGCGAGATACCATATTAAAAACAAAAAACAAAAATGAGTACATGTCTAATGTCCTTTTCGTCATGCAGTTTACTACATTGAAAGACACGCTCCGGCATTATAGTCTCATCCCACCAGGTGGAGGAGGCATCTTGGCACATACAATCGCACATGTTGCGTCTTTTTTGAAGGTAATAATGCAGTAAATAGCAGCACTTTCTGCACAATATCACAGTTCACTTTTCATTAGCCAAACCTCAAATATAGAAACTATTAACTTCCTTTTGATTATCTGAGGGTGTGTTCTGTTTTCAGGTGAAGGAAGATGATCCATCTGGGGACGGGATCGAGTCTGTCATCAGCAGGGTTGACAGGCTTCTGGCCGAAGGAAAACTGGCTGAAGCAGCGGAAAGCCTAGAAAAAGGTGTCAGTGGTAGCAAAGCAGAGGAAATTGTTGGCGATTGGGTGATACAAGCAAGGAACAGGGCCATTGCAGAGCAAGCTCTATCTGTACTTCAATCATATGCTACAGCCATCAGTCTTACATAAAAAGTAGTTTAGGGTTCTGTTTTTTCTATATGCAACTTTTGTAGTTATCCCATGATATGTGGGATACATAATTTTGCTTACCAGTTCCGGGTGGAAAAAAATGTCCCTAAATAAAAGAAGTGAGAATGTTATAAATACCCTCCATTTTGTTGACATTGCACAAATATCAAGACAAGAAATATTGACAACAGTGTATGGGATGAAATTCGCAACTTCAAGAAATGCCTTATTATGATGTTTGCAAAGCAAGGTAAAGATGTGTTGTTCCTTGAAACTGTGATGGGCATCGCAAAGCAACAGCGGTATTGCTTGGTCGAGTGTATTCCTTTACCCCGAGAAATCGCAAAGCAGGCCTCTCTGTATTTTAAAAAGGCGATAGATGAAGCAGAAGATGACTGGAGCCAACACAAAGCAAAAAAGCTGATTGACACAAGCGCGAAAGTTCGATCCCAAAGGACTTCCCTTATTTCCATGTTGAGTTCGATCTGGACAAGGGTTTTGTCCATGTAATCGATAATGAAAGTCAGTTTAAGAGCAGCTTTGGTATAAATGTCATCAGAGGCATGCTGCAATTGCCTGAGGAGGACATGTACCGACGTCGTCAGAAGAGTGATTCAGAATCTCAAAAGCAAGCTGTAGGACTCTTTGCCAAAGAGTGGGAACCTTTTGATTGGACCTGGCAGCTTGGCTAGCTTCTGTAATTGTACTATTGTAGTTGTTCCATTTTGCCTTCTTTCACTGCCTTTGGTTATGCCATTCGAGGAAGCGTAAGTTAGGAGGCAACTAGGAATGAATCTAGATTGCAGCCGAAAATGGAAAATCTTCCAAAGATCAAATTCTGCCTAGGAAAGGATCTAATTCCTAAATCTGTAAAATTTGAAATGCGTTCTATGTGAGTAAGATGCCTAGACGTTTAAGAACATAAGCTAGCATTTCTAGCCTCTAGGAGATATCAACTATACTAAGAATCGGATCAACCAAGTGATTCAACTTCGAGCATTGCTAGAAGTCAAGTGACACAAGTTGTTAAACAGCATCAAACCCAGTATCGGGTTAGAAATATTTCCCAAAAGCAAGCACTAAGCTGGGAAAGGCAACCACTATGGTACATTTTTCGGAGATCGAAGATTTTTCCTAGCGGAATCCTTCTGCACCATTGCACCATTGTGGTTGCTCTAAGTCAAACAAATCCTCCATCTGATCTCAATAAAATAAATTTAAGAATAATAATTCTTTATAAGCATTTGACATTGGATTGGATAATGTCAAATACCATTCTTACACGAGTGAGTGCATTTCAATTTGCAACAAAACAATGAGATTGGGCTCTAAAAATTCATTTACTTTCATGGGGAACCAAAATGAAGGAATCCACTAACTTGAAAGAGAAAAAAGGGGATAGAAATCTATAGTCAGCAGCATCCTCTTTCTTTCATTTCATTAATGGCAGTTCCTGTACCAGAAGTAACTTCATACTGTTTTCAGGGTCCACTCCTTTGTACTTGGAATTCCAAAAAAAATAAAATGCAATGAAATTATTGGAGGCACTACTAAACAACATCTATTTGAATTTTGAAGCATCACATCCACTCTGCCAAGAGACAATCCAAGTATCATAGACTTCCAACAGCTACAAACACACACATAGCTTAAATACTGGACACACAAGTAACCTTCAATTATTGAAGAACCACATAAAAGTCAGGGAAAAAAATCTATCACTTCTCTCACTGAAAGCCACATTAGCTGCTGCCCCATACTTGGATTTGGATCAATTGCAAAGAAATGATTGATGCATAAAGTGTTAAACCCATTACATTTTAAAGAAATCAAATCAGTCTACCTAAATGGTGGTTGGTTTAGATCCTAACTAATATTAAGAAATAGTACAATTTTGTTGGTGACCAAACAGGGACTCGAAGTTATTGTGCTTGTTTTTGCTGGCATGTTATGAGCTTAATCTTACAAGATTACTAATAGGGGATACCACTTTACTTGGGGGCATACCAAATTTCATGTAAGAAAACATTCTTCACCTTTAAAATTGGTACACCTCAAAGCAAAATGATACCCCCATTAGCATTCATGTTACCAAAACCAAAAGTACTACACTTTTCGGTGTAAAATATGACCCAATAATGTACTTAAGAATTGAGAAAATCTGTGATTAATCAGATCAATGTATTTTGTCTCATTTACCAAGAGATTTAACCTAATTTTGCTTTCTTTGATTGCTAGCTTTTTTTCTTTTGGGAAGTGGTGGTATTGGCATCACTTTTGATTGCTTTTGATGTTTCTCTTTTGGTTTTTTCTAAAGTTTTTATGAGAGAAGAGATTCTGGAACATAAACTAAGTACAAAGGTTTTATTACTGTACCAACAATACAAACCCCTTTAGGCTTTAGGAAGTGTCAACCTTTGGTTCTCCCATTCGAAAGAAAAGAAAAGTTCAATATTCCTCAACTGTCAAGGATTTTCCACTGTGGCTGCCAATACCCAGCTAGCTTAACAACAATGACATTCTTGCAGGTGCCCCTCAAGGAGGTGGATAGCGTTCTGAAGTAGTATTATTACCCACAAATGGAATCAAACTCATCTACAACTTTGAGTTCAAATCTCGCTAATATGAGAAATTTTCTATCACGGATACTAATAATTGGATATTGGTAAACTATAATAAAAAAACTCACAAACAATGGCTAAAGTAAATGTTAAATGTATTTTATTGTTTCTTTCTCTCACACCTACCCATGCTTTTCCACCCTATAAATATGTAACCATCCCATGGACCAAAGTAACTCTTCCCATTGTCACCATTTCACTCTCTTTACAGCTTTTTCTTGAATGTCATTCTTTCAAAATAACTTAACTTCAAATTTCATTTGCAATTTTTCACTTCATCAAACCAACTTAGATCAGAAGAAACATACATAATGGGTGTTGGATATACTTTAGATTACTTGTCTGGTTTACTAGGCAATGGGCATAAGAAAAACAAGAAAAGGAGACAAATGCAGACAGTTGAACTCAAAGTTAGAATGGATTGTGAAGGATGTGAACTCAAAGTAAAGAATGCTCTTTCTTCAATGAGAGGTAAAATCCTTCCCCTCTAAGATAATTATGTGTTGGTTTTATTTTTTTCACCTTTCTGTAAGATAATTATATATTATGGCTTGTTTGTTTAAACAGGAGTAAAATCAGTGGAGATTAACAGGAAAGAACAAAAGGTGACAGTAAATGGATATGTAGAAGCAAACAAGGTACTGAAGAGAGCTCAATCAACAGGAAAGAAGTCTGAAGTATGGCCTTATGTTCCTTACAACTTGGTTATGAATCCTTATACTGCTCAAGTTTATGACAAAAAAGCACCACCTGGTTTTGTTAGAAAAATTGACAACACTACTGCTACTGCAACCATGAATTACCAAGATGATCACTATATTGCCATGTTTAGTGATGATAACCCAAATTCTTGCTCTATCATGTAATATTCAGACAAGAAAAGTGTATGTTATGGGGTTTTCTTAGTTTAGCAGTCTAGGCTTAACTAGTTATGTAAAAGTCCAATCAGTTTATGGACTATTATTACCTCTAATTCATATGTAAAAGTCCAATCAGTTTATGGACTATTATTACCTCTAATTCATATGTAAAACTCCAATCAGTTTCTCTGATGTAGTACAAGTAAATAATGATTAAAATGGGGTTATGGTAATCAGAGACTCTGCAGGTATGTTGTTGTGATGGACCTGACAAGACAGAATGATTGAAGTTATTTTCTTGAGTAGTCTCAAATCAATCACTCTGTGTAACATTTGGTTAAGTCAAACTAGATCATACAAGTTTTATCTGACTTGGTGACCTCTTGCTTGAACATTTATGCATGCCTCCAGTTAGACATTCCAAAAAAAATGCACACTGAAATCTGCATCACACTAATCAAATCAGATGCCCGAGTTTTTAGCTGATGATAAAAGAAGAAGAAAAAAGACCACCTTGCGTGTATGGTTTTCATTGGGCACCTCTTACTATCATCTAATTTCCATCTTTCTAAATGTTGGGACTTGGGAATAGCTTTTGTTTGTTGTTTGAAAACTAAAGATTCTGCAATGGTCATGCATACATATCTAGGTGCCTTTAACATGTCTACATCTGATCACATGAAGATGACTCCATCAGAGCCAATAATTCAAGCTCAATAATTTGAAGAAAACTACATGAAAGTAAATGAGGGTTCAGGGTTTAACGGTTGCTATTGACGCTGATATCTTCTATTCATACAACCGAAGATGTTTTGACGGTGAGTTACGCCTAGAATCCGTAGGCGAAGATTAAAGTAAACACATAAACTGGTGAAGAGACGAAGAGATCAACAACCTAAACACCCAATCACATCTCTCACACCACGTCGAGAGTTGCAAAACCCCCCTCCCATTGGCCGGTCAATGAAACTCTCGCTTCTGATTGACCGAAATCAAAGTTAGACCCCTTACATTTCGTGGCCGTTAATTTTTAATAGAATATGAAATCTGGACCTTCTGATTAGCCGCAAAATCTACAAATATTTTTTGGGGAGGGTCCGGGACGTTTTTTTTTGGGAAAAAAATCTAAAATTTCCATGTAAAAAGAAAATCAAAGTAGATAAATTTTTATGAGATTCTTTCAAAATCTACAAATATCTTTTGGGGAGGGCCCGAAACGTTTTTTTATCGGAAAAAAAATCGAGAATTTCCATGTCAAAAGAAAATCAACATTCTTTCATGAGCAATTAATGGAAAATAAATCTTAGAAGATCCAAGTTAGCCCCTTATATTTCGTGACCCTTAATTTTAGATCTAATCTATTCGATCCGATGACGCAAATTTAATCAGGATTTTTCATATTAAATTGTGAAAAGATTTTTTTATTATTTGGGAATATTCTTTTATATGGAAACTGATAAAACCAAGTATAAGGAATGAACGATATTGATAATGAAAATACAATCTTATTATTTCCATATTTGATTTTTTTTATAAAAGAAAAAGAAAAATGAACGGAAATACTTAAGGAGCAAATCTAAGATTTATAAGCTATTGTAGATACTTACCATTCCCATTTAAAAGTATGATGATGATTTCCCGACTGAAATTTTATGCCAAATTTAGATACTTACCAAATTTAGATACAGATTCTTACCATTCCTATTAAATCTTCTTTGTGAAACAAATCTATCCATGTAGATACTTACCAAATTTAGGTGAGGAAAATGTGCTACACAGTGAGCTGTTTTAACTAATAGTAATTTTTTTTTGCTTTTCTTTGATTTTTGGATTACAGATTTAGTTGGAGATCCTGTCTCTCACTTTGTTCAACTCCTTTTCTCTATTTTACTAGATTTCTTTAGTATGTTTTTATTTAGTTTCTCAATCCGAAACAAACAGTAATTAGGTTTTGCTCCTTTCCTCCGTTTTATAGTTGTGATGGGTTTTTGATTAATTTTTAGGTCACGTGTTTGGATAAAGATTTCCACCAAACGTTGTATGCAATCTCAGAAATTCGTTCAATCCGAGAGGATCTTCGGCCTGTAGTAACTCTGCAGTAGACAATGTTCACAGGTATGAATTTTTCTCCACCACTCAATGCTCTCTTAGATGTTTTTCTATTTGTTGAACTCAATTGTTCAATCCGAGAAGATATAAATGTTTTTCTATCACAATTCAAAATCTTGCAAAAGACTTTTCGAATAAATTCAAACGAATAAATTTCTGTTTGAATTTCCTTTTTTTTGTTTGAATTTCATTATCATTTTTTTTGTTATCGATTATTTGATATTAAAGTTTTCTTTTTAGTTGACAGGGCAACGAGCTCATATCCTCGAAAATCAAACTAACCTTTCCGACAACAGCACAAGAGCTTCTCCTCGCAGCTTCGAAAGAAATATTATCATTATCTTTGTTTTGATTAGTGTTATTAATTTTAACTGAATAAAGAGTATTCGTATGATTTCATGAATATAAACTCTGGCCAAATTGAGGTTCGTTTTCAAATGATTTGATGTTTCATAATTTTTATTTGGGTTGTTGGTTTAATTCTGATTACATGTTTCTTTATTTTATTTCATAGCTGAAGGTACTCTTTGTGAGTCTTCTCTTCTGCCAGTCACATGAACCCTTATCCATTAAGCCATCTGATTTTCCTACTACCTCTTGATTTGCTTTCGCAGCTGGATTCTCTAGGACCATTGATTTGAATTTACCTTCATCAACATACCATGGCCAAGACTTTAGGGGATAGCATTAGTCTCAAATTGAGGTTCGTTTTGATAGCAAGCAGTCTTGATGTGTTTCAGAATTACTCATAAATGAACTATTCATTTTTAACTGCTTTCGTAGCATCTACATTTTTTTTTTCCAAATCCTCTCACTGACACTATTTAATGAAATATTCATTTGCTCAATATCTATTTGAAGTTCGTAAAAATGTAAACACCGCCGTAGTAAGAAAACGGATGGAGCACGGCCACTGCATATTGATGAGTAATAATATTCGATGCCCTAACAATAATCTGTTTTGCATTTCTGCTTCATATTTTTTCTTATACAGATTTAGCTGTTCATACCAAGCAACTTATCAGATCGTAAATAATATGTATTAAATCCATGCTACTATTATACTTACACTGAGCACAATATGTTTCTCTTTATAAGCAGGTGAATGATACTATGGGAACATTAGCCCCTTGAATATTTTCAAGACGACCACATTGTACGTAGAAGTAGTGATAATTGGAGCTGGTACGAATGCTTGCTATGTGGAGTGAACAGATGCAATAAGTAATCAAGTCTAAAGGTATCTTTATATGATCACTGACAAAGTTAATATAGTTTGCTTTACAGCGCGTATTATTGTATATTAAAACTCTTTCCCTTTAGTAGTTGTATTAAAATATTGTGTTTGATGATCAAGAGCATTCTCAGATTAGACCTTGAGTTTTATTCCGTGCAGCAAACAATAGGTAGTGGTAGGACATCACTTGCTATCAAGGCACATGGGAAATAGAGGTGGATAGAATTGATAAGCAGTTGGACGATTACATTTCCTTTGTACTCAGAGTATTCTTCTACTTTAATCTTTTCTGATTAGCATATTTTTATTTGCTTCAAATTAAAGTACCATTGACAATTCTGCGTATATAAAGAAGCTAATACTACCCTAACTTTGTGTAGGTACTATCCTACAAGCTCAACGTTGGTCACTTTCCTCATCGGGCAGATTTAGTTAGTAGAATTAATTAACTATTTTTACATGTCAGATAGTGGGAGCATGTTCACTAAGATGTCTTAACCTTTAGTTTTACTTATATACAATGATTTTGTAGCCCCGTTAATTTGCATTCTAATCGTTTTTTGGTTTTGTTTGTTTAGCTCTTTGTTATGACTATTTGGTTTTGAGGATGCTGTTATGACTTAGAAAACAACTAAAGTGCTTACGAATCGTATTATAGGTGCTGCGATATATTCGTTGCTTATAACCATTTGAATGCAGACTATTCATTCCATCCCTTGCTTATAACCATTTGAATGCAGACTATTCATTCCATCCCTTGGGTATCTTTGCCATTCCTTGGGTGTCTTTCCCATACTGGATCATGGAACTTTAAGTGGGTTTGGTGTGTCTCTGGATTGATCAGAGGTTGGGATTTGCTCCTTTCCTTTGTTCAAATATTTGGTTACTTAAGACATCTCTGTGGATTTGTTGTGTCGCTGAGACTTATTAAATTTCAATGCTCACCCTAATTTTGTAGGACATCTCTTACGTTGTCAAAAATGTGCAACTGTTTATTGGCAGGCATTGATACACTTGCTGTTTTTTTTTCAAAGTGACCGAACGTTGATGGTCAAAGAATCACTTTTTGATGTTGAGGATATGTGCGAGCTATGCAATAGATCAAGAAGGTGTTCCTTTAGAAAGGCAGGTATTCAGATTTTATTGGGTTACACATTCAATAAGGTCCATTGCTAGGAGAAGGTAATGACTATTTTTCGACTGTAATTTCAGCAAAAATGTTCGAATATAAGGGTATGTCAAGAGAATCAATTACTACTTCTCTACCACCATGCCCACACGATTCTGACTCTGCATTATTTGTTTCCCTACAATTCCAGGTCTTCGGTTTTTCTGGAACTGGGTCAGAAGGTGCAACAATTCGGCTCTACATTGAGCAGTATGAGAAGGATCCTTCAAAGATTGGAAGGGAATCTCATGAGGCACTTGCTCCTTTGGTATGAGTCTCAACTCACTCTCTACGATTGTAGGTTCCATTGTATTGACAACATTGAATGTTTTTGGCTAATTAGGTGGAAGTTGCACTAAAGCTTTCCCAGATGGAAAAAAGGACTGGCCGATCAGCTCCTACAGTTATCACATAGAGAAGCTTCTGAGCTATGATAATACTCTTTCTATCCATGTTCATGGAATTATCATTATAAACTTTAACTTTGTAATCAATTTTACCTTCTAGAGTTCCCTCATATTTGCTTTTTTATCATCATAAGAATGAGACATTGTTTATGAATTATGGTGCCTCAATTTCACCCGCCACACTTTGTTCTCATCTCCGAGATTTGTTTACATGTCTACAGTTTTTGGAGTTTTCATATTTATCAGTTTTCATGGTAACAATCTTGACTCATATCTACACTTTCTTAATGCATCGCACATGCATACTGAACTAGCAATGTTGGTTTGTTATTTCTTGTTATTTACGTTACAAATTAGCACAGAAGCTTTTCTTGATCTCTAAGGATAAGGATGGACCGGGGAGAACAGAAGGTTTTATAAGGACCGGTTTACAACTCAATAAGCTAAACCTGCGAAGCACATGCCACAAACACAGAATTGCTACTAATCCGACGGCTATAACTGCCTCAAGGCTAAAACATAAGCCCTATCAAAGTGAGGTCTGTCTTAACATTTATAACAGTTTTGCGGTTTGGACTTTGTACCTTGATAAAATGTATCATAGTGATTTTGGTCAGGCATATGCTTTTGTTGGTCTTGCAGCCCTATCAAGGTCTCCTACTACAATGAATGCGCCATAACATAACTGCATTTATTTAGTGCGCTTTTCTTTAACATTGTTTCCATTGAAGATTTATGATTAGAAAAATTTCAGTTAAGTGAACAACCTAGACAATAATGGTCCGATCAAAACCAACAACAACAACGACGGGAGAGAATGGTAAGGAGTACATTCAAACAAAACCAGCATTCCACAAGATCTTTACATGCAACTTCTGCATGAGGAAGTTGCATAGCTCACAAACATTGGTTGGGGTCAGCAGAGTGCTCACTAGAGAGAAAGAGGAACAGCTAGAAAGCATCATTCATAACTTTAACCACTTCCTTGCAAACCCATAATTTCATCCATCTTAATATTAACATTATGGCATATTGGTTTATTAACATTATTATGCCTTGCGGAAAGGCAGTTTTTGGAATTGGTTTTTCCACGGGAAATAAAGATACAGTTCTTGGAAATGGTATGGTAGTTCTTCACTTGAATTTTCATTATCAAACTATTTGATCGGACAACTAGGTTCGCTCCAAGATTAATTAAGAATATTGGTTGAGTTAATTCCTTTACCTGAATTAACTGAAATTTGACATTAGCGGACAATGGAATGATGGTTTGTTTCTTTACATTATGTACAGTTCTTTGTTTTCTCATTGTTCATCAATCCAGTAAGCAGATCCTGTAGGGGGTTATCCAAGATCAAATGACAAAAAAGTTCAAAGACGAAATCAATACAGTCTTTTAGGTTATCACCTTCAAGCCTTTATGACAAATTCTTAAAATCTGCGAGATGTTAGCGAGACCATCTTAATTAGTTCTTTTTTATATTTGTGCTCCATTCTATACTTATTGTGCCTTGCTTAATGTAACAAAAAGTTTTCAACTCCGGGAACCCATATGTGATATAAAGTGTGATGTTATTTAAAGAGTGCAAGGAATGCAAGTGCAGTTCTTTTGCATACACAATCTATATTTATAGACGCTTTTTGTTTTTCATTTCCTCAGCATTTTTCGTGGTTGCTTACTTGCTTTATTTGATATATACGGTGACACTTATTCCTTTGGAATTGGATACAATGGGATTACTCCTTCAGCATCACATCAAAGACATGTGTGAAACCACCTGACTTCGGAGGCACTGTTCAACAACTGATCTTTCCATAGCACCATGATTCCAGTTTATCAGTGAGAACCATAGTTTGTTTGATGTCATTAAAATTTTCTCCCTAGCACATTGCACTTGCTTCCTGCAAGACTCGCCATTCCCCGACAATCAATCTAGAGGAGTTTGACCAATAAGGTGAGTTGGAACATTACCTAAGAATGAGATATAATATGACAAATCTTCCATAAGTTTGTGAGATAGTGTGTGGAACACGGACATCAACCGTTACAAAGAAGAAAGTGCAAGGGATCTAGACCGATATGACCCTTGAAGCCTTGAGACAGACTGGACTGGGGTGTTAATGGTACAAAATGAAAATCAATTTGGAAGGGACTTTAAGTAAAAGATTTTCGAACACAAAGTGATGACTAATTCAAGAATGGAAAGATATTTCATAGCTTACTTACGATGCCATTTCCATATGATAGGAAGTTGTAATAATCCTTTTTTATACAAAAAAATTTACATTTGGAAAATTTGGAAAACAAGTCCAGATATATTTGAAGAGAATAGGACAAATAGTTGGGCTTACAAGATTTCTCCTTAAAGAGACTACACATAAATCATACGGTTTTGCTACACCTACCGCCACTTACTGTGAAAAATCTCGAGAGGGAATCCGATGATGTCTGGCTGTCCCTTTATCAGTGGGATATGAATGGCTAAAAGTAGGGTCATGTAATTGTTTTTGTTTGGGATTTTTGATGGATTTCCGTCGATCAAGCTAGCATTTTTGTTTATGGATTTTGGCACTACCTCCACTTTTACCAAGAAAAATATTGAGAGGGGATCTACCGGTATGTGGTTGTCCCAAACGTACACCTAGTATTTTTGTATATGGAACACCTACCTTCTCTTTTATCACTGGGAAATGAATATGTAAAAGTGGAACACTTAATTGGGGGATACATTTTTTAATTTGGGGATATTTTACGGTAGCTGCCGGCATTATAGGGTTTATGTTTTAGCCTTGAGGCAGTTATAGCCGAAGGATTAGTAGCAATTCTGTGTTTTTGAGGTTTGATAGCAAAGGATACATTTGCTCCAGTTTTTTGTCCTTATGGAGAAATCAGAATCAAGTTTCATTCATACAGTAGAAGGTGAATTTTCCAACCTCAACTCTATAAATGGAATTCAAAGGATAACAATGGATTTTCACGAGTTTCCTGTCAAATTAGATTGGGATGTTATGTGGGAAATTAAAAGGTATAAAGAGTTTGAAACGCGAGAAACATAGGAGGTATGGTCATTGTTATTGCGTTTTTTTTTCTTCTTTTCTTTTCTTTTTTATCTTCGTGATCTGTACTCCAAGAAACGATGGAGAGAAAAACAGGTCATGTTATATAAGGTATATCGTAATGCTCTCAATGCTAATCAGCTTAAACTTGAACTAAGTAAAAGAGTTGAAGGAGAGCTAGAAACGGCAGGCCAGTTACTATATATTTATGAGATATACAGTGGAGCTGATTCCTATCCATCATTATACGATCCTTCTTTCTACCGCGAGTTGAGTCTAATTCGTAGATAAGCACATGCCTTAGACACCATCCAGTTGGATACTTGGATAGAAGAGCACAGAATTTTTAGGCATCTGGACATACATATCTTCAACATATATTTTATAATGAGCCGGTATCACTGTAGTACAGTGGTAAAGTCATTGGGTGATGATATCAGTGACCTGAGTTCGAAACTCGTTAGCACCAACTTCTTTACGGATAAATTTTTTTTTTATAATGATTTGGAAAAGCTATTTGAGAAAAAATTGCTCATCTCTATTATTGGGTGTCCTTTAATTCTGTTAAAATTTCAGGCATCTAAAGGGGGTGAAATTTTAAGGGATGATAACACAAGTCTTGGCCACAAACATGTACCTCCTAATTTGTTATCCACTATCTTATTATTTCATTTACTGCATGGAAACAGACATAATAAGAGAAAAAGTCTGACCACACCACTTTCTTACGGAAAACTCATCTCATGGTAGCATTTTAGGGATCTCCACCTCATTAATGTTTAATTTTTTTATGTTTGAAATAATATTGACTACCTTAGAAATGCATAAACTTATGCATGTGGATGGCAATGCACGATAAAATTGGTGATACATGTTGACTATATTGTTTTAGCTTAAGTAACTTATCCATTCTTTGATGTTTAACGTAGAAATTGGTGTCGAATTTTCCAGCGGATTTTAAATTAGTTTGGCTAAGGCTTCTTTCAACCTAACTCTTCTG
Organism: Papaver atlanticum; assembly: GCA_023531105.1. NCBI lineage: Eukaryota > Viridiplantae > Streptophyta > Magnoliopsida > Ranunculales > Papaveraceae > Papaver > Papaver atlanticum. Next base: position 3,524,090 of record JAJJMB010017069.1, read on the forward strand.
CATAATGTTGTTAGGAAGATGCAGTGGTAGGATTCCATTTCCTCTGGATCTTTGACACTCAAAATTTTCTTTCTTTCCTGCTCTTCCCCTTTTTGTGAGTTTCACTCGCTCCCTAATTAATCTCATTTTTATCATTTTGATTTTTATTTTGTTTCTCTCCATGATTATTTACTTTAGTTTATAGTTTAAATGCATATCAAACACCATTGTTGTTGAAAACTTTTGTATATGTAACTGCGAATGTGAGGCGTCCATTTTTTGTTTTGTTTTTCTTTATTTTTTATTATATCATTCAATTAAACTGTACGTGGTTTTTATTATCAGCCTAATGTTGTTCACCTTCTTGAACGAACTATGGTAATGTCTCTATATACATTTTGTAGGATCTATATACATCTTGTTTGTCATTATTGTGTCTATATACATTTTGTAGGATCTATAAACATTTTGTAGAAGTACAGGTGCCCGGCACCAAGTACCTTTAAAATATGGGTATACTGCCCTACGTAATCAAGAAATGCATTTTAATTTTGGTTTGTGAGGCAGTAAACTTTAATTTCATCCGAATAAAAAACTGCCCAAATTGTAGGGGAAGGTACCATATATATCTTTTTTACATCTGAATTACATACGTACAATGTTGTTTTAATGTGCAGTGTGGTCGAGGGTGCAAAAGAAATTATAATATATGTAAGAAGAGGTAAACAGTTCTGCTGATGATTCTAGCAAATTGCAAGGATTACTGGGGTTGGTGTAGCCAGCTTGGGAGGCGACCGATGTAGAGGCAGGAGCATTATCATAATCTTCGGCCTTGGAGATGTTGGACTTGCGGTAAATACTAAACCTTGAATACAATTTATGCCATGTTTTTCCATCCATTTACATGGATCTAGATTTTTCTTTTGTGGTAATCTCTTCTCTCTTTGCTCTATTTGCTTTATGTTTACTGTTTTTTCATTTCAGTCAAAAGCAGTATAGATGTTAAGTGCTAATGTATAACATTTTTGCTTTTCATTTGTTGTTGCTACCTGTGTATCTTTGTTCCCTAGAGCTCCTGTTCTAGACGCTGATATCATTCTTATGATCAGTCCTAACTGAACTATGGTAGTGTTTCTATATCTAATCTATTGTGCTCCAAGAGGCATCTGTGATTAGAGATGTAAATACTAACTCAGTTTCGTTTAGAAAGACCGAAACAAATGCGCGTGCCCCTCAGAGTTGTAGCTACTTCTCTAATTGCTATTGTTAAATAGTTGTTTACCAAAAAAAAAAAAACGCTTGGGTTTGTTCTTTTGTGTTCTGTTTTTTTTCTTTTCTTTTTGTTGAAAATTTTATGAAAAAAAAACGTTTATTTTTGAATGGATTTCTTTAAGGGCAGTTTCTTGATCTCGGACATTTTAAATAGTAACTGGGGAGGTTGGTTCCGACTATTAATCCATAAAATATAACTGTCGCGTTGACACAATGATGTTGTCAATCGAAATGGTACGGGTGTCTATACGGGGGCCAATTCCCATCACCCTCGATGGGTAGCACGGGTTACATCAAGTGATTTCAAATTTGGGTGTTGTCCTTATTAAAGGCGAGTCATGGTACAATAAATGTGCAGTCATATTAAATGCACTAATTCCCCGATAACAGGTATAAATGTTAAGTTATAAATATCTATCTATTTCTTATTACCTGTTATAAGACAAAACTAACTAAAGTAATACATGCTTTATGACAGTTGCCTTCTCCAACTCATAGTATACAACAATAACGACAATGGTATATTCACAATAATGGACAAACGGCTAAAGTGGTTATAGATAGCAATATAAATATTAGAGTAACGAAAATGATGGCATTTCCAGCTGGAGATGTAAAGGGTAACCATAATGGTTATGATAAGCACAATTTTGTTGAAAAATGGGGGGGGGGGGATGCAATTTCTAACAAAATAATTTTGTTGAAAAAGGGGGGCAGAATGCAATTTCTAACAAAATAATTTTGTTGAAAAACCGGGCTGACTGCGTACAAGAAATAATATTAACTGCAATAGGGAAATCAATGGTCTTTAGATTGACACTTGAAGAAAGAAACTTCATATATCTCACTCTAAAAGTACATGACACATTGCATTGTGATAATGCTTCGGAGAAAGCATATCTATTAAACAAAAACGAATGGGTAAGTATAACTCCTGACAGAGAACAACTCAATACACCTACTAAGAACGACCTGGTAAAAAAGAGAAAGTATGACACAATAGAAAACGATGATGACATGCCAACGTTGATCGAACTGGATAAACATGATGACGGTATGGACGATATTATGGAGAAGGATTCTGACATGTCACCGTTGGTCAAGATGGATGAAAAACGCAATAAAGTGTCTACTTATTGATAGAGATTATAGATAACATGAATATTTATTTTTAGGCTCATCGTTTTGAAACATATTATTATTCTCCGAAATATATTATTTAATTTTTTAAACCATGGCATTTTAATGCAAATCGTATAATTACCAGTGTTACCATCGCGTTTTTACTTAGGAACCAGTGTCCATCTTGGATAAGACCTATTAAGTTGTATCATGGGAACTACGCTTAAGTAGTGGTTCAAACACCACCAACAAACACGTAATGTTGACAAGGTGCTACGCAAAACTGGTCTCAACATAGTACTATTACATTGATCGACTTCTAAATCTCGACATTAATAAAGCTGCAGTAACGCTGCATGTGCACTTCTAGCATTTCACATTTCTTTTTGTTTTGTTTTGAAAATTTCATTTCACAAATTTCCATGTAATATATATATATATATATCTTCCAAAACTTTTACAGATAAAATCATTGGATAGGATAATTTGTTAATAAAAAAAAGGTATAATTATGTTTGATTGCAAATAATCGTAGGCGTGTAAAATTAATTATTTTAAATCCAAAATTTATGGAGTCAACTTCTTTTTAAATATCTGCCTATAAAATTAATACATGAATTTAGGTTTTTAATATCAAATTTATATCATCAAATAATTAGATATCTAAAGGGTATTAAACTTCCCCATCCCTTTAAAAGATCAAACTAATCAAAGACTGTTCAAAAATAGTCTAACACATTTAACTACTGGCGTGGGGCGAAGCCCTGCCACACCAAATTTGTTGATCCCATCAGCCCCGGTGCATAGCACGGGTTACATACTAGTAATTCTTAAACAATGAAAGCATTAAAGTAGAAGCAAATCCCACAAAGTAAAGACTGAAATCACATGACTAAAAGGTGATTAAAAGTAAAGCTTAATAGTTTCTTATTTGATCAAATTCGATTTGTGCACACCTTAAAGAACTGAACAATTTTCATTAGACCCAAAAAAAGCAACGGAGCAAAAAATATATTTAAGCATATGCTTCGACCACATCTAACAATTTGTGATTTCTTATGACTTTCTGTGTTAATGTTTTTCACTGTTTTGAGATTAAAAATTGTTCATGACTGACAATGGAACACTATAAGGGTGGGACAATGTGTTGTGGACTAGATATTGGTCTTGGTACAAGTAGTAAAATAGCCAAGCGATGAAAATGGGACATTGGAAGCTTCGAAAGCAAAAGGAAACTAGATTAAATGAACAATGTGTGTACGATACAGATAACTTAGGGGGAATAAACCTTGATTAGTTGCTAAACAGATGGAATTTCACATATAAATGGACAACAGTAAATTAATATTAACAACAGGGTATCAACTTTATGTTGTACCATATCTACACTTACAGAATGTGAGACGGCTCACTAGTGATATATTACATAATGATCTCCGAGAATCAATAATCCGTGGTTGAGTTGGACAGCAACCGCAATCCTCCTCTGCTTGATAAAATGTGATCCGTAGAGCACTGGATTCCATTACTTTTAAAATTCTGAAATTCAAATAACAGGCAGTCCAATCCCACAGTCATTTACCAAACAATTTGAGGGAAATAGATGTTACCTACTTATAAAAAAAAGCATCAAATGAACATGGGGATCTACTAGACAAGAAAGAAAGGAATACGTGGAACTCATTTGGGCATAACATGGCTCAAACCAAGGAGAGAGCCAAAATATGTATGCAAGTGCTTGAGGGATTTGTGACCAATTGACTGTTCGGTGTTGGGTTGTTAGGATAACTCAAGTCCAATTACAGGTGCCATATAGATTGCACTAGAGTTGACCCTTAAACCTCAGGCATCGTAACACATAGAAGAACTCATTAAGGATAAGCAGAGAAAGCAGGGGAAGAAGCTCACTGGGATGCGCCATTGCCAATTCTTGTCATCCTACTTGCTAATCTATAAACTGGTACCTCTGCAGTTTTGAATTTTTACTTGTAAACTCCTACGAAGTTAATGTCATAGGTAAGAGTCGCGTTCGCAGGTATGTTGCATTCACCTGTGTAAAGAATATAATTGGGAGGTGTTAACAATTTTTAGAACCTCAAAGTATTCATCGATTCAACCATTAGAAAGATGCACGAGATGTACGAAAAAAATTATGAACAACAAAAAGTTTCACCTCCAAAGCATCCTGCAGGTTCAGGTCCATATGCTAATGCCGGAGGAATCTGAAGTTTACGCCTCCCTCCTGCAGGCAAGTGAAGGATAACTTTAAATTTATTTATCCCACAAGTAGAGCAAAATATCAAGAAAGGATAAAAAAGTTCACAGATTTGACAGCTCATGTTGCTTGCAAGCATACCAACAGCCATTGGAGGCACACCTTCACCCCCACCAATCCCTTGGTCCAGACCCTTAATCACCTGTAATTGTAAACAAGATTAAAATGAAGGTATTGTTTGCACGATCATGAAGATAAACATTTCCAGATTACCATGCATTTTTCCACTTTATGCAACCAAATGACTCTGCTTTAGTAACCACCATTGTATGTGTAAGCATGTAAGCTGAATGTGGCAGTAAAAACTTTAACTCAGACTAATCAGTGAATACCTTGCCAACACCAATACGCATTGTGAGATATCTTCCACGTTTATAGCTGCTATCAAATACTGTCCCATCAGAAAACCTTGCAGTGTAGTGAATCTACAAATCCAAAATGAAGCACAAAAATGAACTGAATTCCAAAGGTTTTCATTTGCAAATTCAATAACTTCCTCACATTCATAACATTGTAATAAGCAATTCATAAATCAAAACTAGACCCATTAAAATTAATCCAAAAAGAAATAAGTTCAAACCAAAAAATTCATCAAAACACTTACATTAATTAGTTCACCAAGTGGAGCATTATCACCAAACCCAGGAGAAACATCACAGTAACCCAACCCGGACTTAGCATAGCTCAATTCACATGGTGGATCACCAACAGTAGCATAATACTCAATTCTAGTAGCATTTGCTTCTAAAGGAGATGCAATCACCATAGCTGATGTCAAAATCCCCAAACCCAAACTCAAAATCTCTCTTTTTGCAACAGTAATTGATTGAGACAAACCTCCATTGGAATCGCCAGAACATGAGATACTGGATTTTAAGGTTAACGAAGTAATGGGTTTTGATTTAAGACCTTGATTAAGTACAAAATTAGGTTTAGAGACTGAGTTTGTTAATGTTGAGATCACCATTTTTCTTTCTCTGTCCTCTTTTCTGGATTTCCTCTTCCTATCTTCTGTTTGTGGTTCTCAAAACTGAATTTTTCCAACGGTATTGGTAAAAATGTAATTTGAGGATTTTTCCTATGGGCTTAACTGGGCTAAGCACATCTCCGGGACTCGGGCCTACTTAGGGAGATATTTGTCGGATTGTCCGAGGAACAAATGAGAAATGGCGATAACTTCTATGCGTAACGTTTTTTATTTAAGGGATTTGAATATTCTTACAAACTCAGAATATTCAAAGATTTTCTTACATCACCGTTTGTTTACTGTTAACTGCTATTGTTACTTTACTCATTTGATTTTATAAGCTTGGGCTTGGAAAATCATAAAATTCAAGTAAGTTTGAGTATTTTATTATACTAACAAATGATTTTTTTTATAGATTTTTTTATATGTTATTTTTGTTTAATCGACGAAACTTTTTCAATATAATCTTAAGAATATTACGAAGACGTGATGAT
>JAJJMB010017069.1:3530208-3627002 GCA_023531105.1 Papaver atlanticum
GAAACTTTTTCAATATAATCTTAAGAATATTACGAAGACGTGATGATTTGAAGAAAATTGTAGCAGGATTTGTTAATAGATAACTTGTTTATACTATTTGATATATGTATGTATGCAGACCGAAATGTGTTAGTGAATCGAGATATTTTTTTTGAATGAAGGAGCTAGATATTTAAGTAGACCATGATGGGAATTTTGATTCCGCCGACCAAGTGAATGTATATGTTTATTTTCGTGTTAAAAGGTTTAATGCAACTTGCCACATAAATGAGATAAACATGTGAGAACTGAAACAATAACTCAAACCTAAGGTTAATTGGATAAAGTTTTCGGTATTTATAAATTAGGTATGATTCGAAAGGGCTAAAAACGATCCTCTAACCTCGGCAATAAATGATAAAAGAATCATACGGTAGACGACAAAAAGATCGTTATTTTGGAACTGAAAAACTAAAGTTCGGTAGTTCTCTCAAATAACAATCTATCTTTGCTTATATATTCTAGAATTTCCTGTCGTACAGTAGCTCATATCATTAAACAAATAGTCTTTTGTGATAGGATCTTTGTGTGTGTGATCTGAGACCTATATGCACATATTTTTCTTTCCTAAACTTCTTTGTTTGATAAATTCACAATTTTTTTTAAGGAATAGGAACATTGTAAGAGCTTTTATTTTTTTTATTTTTTTATGTAAGACTTATTTAATAATAGAAAATTATTGTTGCCTAAAAAGGGGCTATAATTGTTATTAATTTAAGCAACCAATGTATTATAATTATTTACTTGATATCTCGGTTTGTGCGATCCGACTCACTCGAGGGTGACTTTGGTCAACCAACTGGGTTGACTAATATATTGGGCTTTCATTTTAATTAGGTGATCTCAAAAACTTCTTTTATATTAATATTATTATTTGACTGAACTATGGGAAAACATTCTAAAAATACTATAAAATCTAATTGTCCTATTGTTTGTTGTTTATTGTTTTTCTATTAGGTTTTGGATTTGGTGTTACTTGGATCTCTGACAGAATTAAATAAAACTGTATTATGGAGGTAAATAAGCTAAAAGTTGGATGATATCAAATGTAATTTATATTTCTATATTCATTAGGTTTGTCGAATTTGACATGCTAATTAGCAATTATATACGAAATGCCAAGCTTATAAGCAATTACATAAGATCATTAGAAATGCCAAGCTTATAAACAATTACATACCATAATATCTGATGAAATTTAAAATGTTTATGATTTTTCAGGGAAGAAAAGATTATTTCATTAATACAGATGATGATACAAACATATCCAATTTCGACTTTAAATCGACAGAGTCTAGAAGTGATTATAATTTTTCAACGAACATGTGAGTTAAACACCTTTAGGGAATATATGGTCATGAATTTCAAAAATTTAGTTAAATTTATACTAATCGGTCAAATCTTATGGATAAATAAACCAGCAGCTTTGAGTTCGATAATATTAATTGCATTTTAAATACCGAAAGTTACGAGCATTTGGATTCTCCAATGTCCGAACAAAGATCGATAAACGCGCCATTAGCAACATCAGAATTAACATGTGAGCAGGGCCAGATAACGTTGCCGAGTCCAAATATCGACCCTGAATTTCCATTAATTTCCATGGTACGTGCATATAAAAGACTGAGCTTTGTAATACTTAGGCGACGTTTATATGTTATACAATTGTATTTGCACTCAAAGAACTATGACTAACGATGTCGAAGTGTTTTTACCTTGAAAATTAGCCTCAACTCAACCTTAACGATGAGCAAGAGTCAACTTCATTTCCTCGTATGGAAAGAGACCAAGCAGCCTCCGTTAACCATCACGGTCAAGGGGAACAAATTCCTGATTTAGAACTATTGGGTTCATATAGGTAAAATATACTCCCTACATTAATAAAGATGAACATGTTTAGTATTTTCGTTTTAATCAAAAAGATAGTCATGTTTCTATTTTATGTGTAGCATTATACAATTATATTGTTTATTCATTTAAATAATAATTCTTTGTTTGTTCGTGAACATAAGCTAATTAATTATATTCTTTTGTTTCTCATCAGTAATGATGACGAATTTTTTATAAATATGACTGATGAGGAAATTAAAAATATGACATCTGAACTAGAAGAAGTTGAAAGGATCATTGGATCCAATTCAGATAACTACCATGGTTCCTCTTCATCACCACTGTTGCTAGTGCCGTCGATTTCTCAGCATCTGGCAACGAAAACTCTATGCTTCAAAACTCCTTCAATTGTATGTCCTTTTATCAACCTCATATTAATTAGTTTATCTAGCCATTTTAATTCAAATATGATTAATGAATCATAATATCACTTGGTTTTGATTAATTACTTTCAGCAGCCAGAAGTTATTGATATAATTGCAAATAAAAATAGAACATCAGCATCGAATGTAATTCACATAGATAAAAAAGCTTATCCACGGGATAATCCAACTGATCAAGTATCATTTCATGAGCGAAGTTTTAATCAATCTGATAACTCCGAGCAGTCTATTCGTCCAAATTATAATGACCACCACAAGCAACACCAACCACAACAACAATCCGCTAATCCTCCAAGGTGAATAATATTTTGTGTCATTTAGTGCTTTCTTAATTTTAATTAAATGTTACATAATAATATTCTTTTGATTTAATTTCGCATATAGGTTTCAACCCCTGACAAAGATAAGCGAAAACAAAAAATATACATTTGTGCCAAAAATAAAAGATCTAAAGGGATTCACCCAACATATGAGGTATGCACATTAAACCGATGAGTAGTAAAATTAACACTAACATATACTCATATATATCATCAATATGGATATGTCTGGAATTTTTTTTTTATCTTGGAAATAGAGTAAATTTGGCCTATCTAAGTGGACAACCAAATGCAATATTCTTCGCCTACGTATGTTAGTAGGAAGGAGTATTAGTATTAATATTGCTTATTTTTTTTTGTCTTTTCCAATATATGCATATAGCGCGGAAGTAAAGAATTTGCGTTTACAAGATCCATGGTTAAGAAAAGATAAGTACAGACGATTGCGTTTTCAACCCGCAACCATGCCATTGACTAGTCGCCAATCGACCCAAGAAGTCCAAGACTCGCTTGGATTTAACCAGGTACGGGCATTAACTCTTTTGAAACCAATATGAGAAAAAAGAAAAAGTCTCTTATTATTACAAAACTTATTTAAATATAAAGCAAAACATCTTCATTTTTCTTCTAGTATTTTTTGGAGTTAACTAACTAATTAAGTAAATGGAAAGCAGGAAATTATTAAAAATAATACATCCGAGCATACTCACATTCCAAAACCTATTTATCCCGATAATGCAAATGCTCACTCTAAGGTAATTTGTTATACCTTAATGCAGTTAAGCATTTCTTTTCTTATTGAAACTTTGTAGAAAAAGTAAATTTGATTTTTATCAAAATCTGATTATAGGAACCGAAAGGCAAGTCGTTAACGAGCAATGGTCATGTCATTCCGGATTCCAAGAAGAACACCATGTATGATTTAGTATGATTCCTTTAGCTTCATTTTAGAAATATACTATTAATTTAGTATTTGATTAAGCTTTTGTTTCTTAAATCTACAGGAATAACTCTGTAAAAATTGGGGTTTATGATCCCAAATACGAGAGTTTAGACTTACATGTCGACCCATATTTGAGGTTGTTAAAATCAAAAATGCCTTCAAGTAAGTCCAGTTTTATATTTCTTTACTTTTTCAAAAGTTTATTTTAAAATATAAGTTAATTTGTATTACCAAGTATTTGTAAGAAGGAATAACTCGTGAATTATTTGGGTGTTGATTTTATTTTTATTTTCCTTTTATCTGCAGAAAAAAGAAAGGCTGAAGACGACGGGGGAAAAAAATCATGACCACCGATTGAGTTATAATAGAACTAAAAAAAATAAAAATTGGATGTTTTACACCCATTACAATATTATTTGAATTGGAAATCTTATGTCTTTGAGCACAGCCAAGTCATTTTTTGGTGGGCGCATTTTTCTGCTCCTCGGTAGTAGTTTTATACTCTACTTCAAAAGACTTAAACATTTCCAACAAGCTCAGATCCATGTCTCCATTGTTTTTTGTTATCGAATGTACCCTATTCAAAATAACAATAAAATCAGATTGGATGAAGTCCATATACGAAGTTATCAAATATTAATATGATTATGTGTACTACAAATACAAATTAAGGATAATGATTAAATGCTAATCAAGGTAGTCATTCGAAAAAGTAAAATGTACCAAGGAGGAAAGAAAAAATACCTAGGAAATGGTAATCCGGGTGAGAGGGGAGTGTCCTTTTTTGGATGAAGTGGAACAGATGTCGACCAATCGACATCATCATAATGTGGCATTAGGAGCAACTTTTCTTGCCATGTTTTATCTTTGTCCATAAAGTTTTTCCCCATATGATAAAACTTGTTTTAGCTCGACATTCTTCTGTTAAAGCAATTGTACAATGACAAAATATAATGCCCAATATTTTGGATTATTGTTAGTATCTTTTGAACACCGAAAAATTGCAATAGATACGGAGAACAATGCCGATTTTTATATAAAGGCCATAAATGTCTATGCTAAAAACCTATTTGTAGTTAGATCTATTGCATAAACACTATTTTGGTAAAACCAAAATCAAAAATAAAAACACTCTAATATGTTAGTTCATAGAATGTTTCCTCAATAGAAAACTCATTTTTGCTTGTCGAAAACCAAAAGTGGAAAAATGAAGAAAAATAATATACCAGAATTATCTTTTCGTTTCTTCCTCGACCGAAGTTGCATGAGCGACTCTCAATGACCGAGGTTGTTGGATAACTGGACTTTGTTCCTCTAGAAGGCGACTGATTCTTCGTTACTATATTTGTGTTTGCCTCATAACCAGACATTATTGCTTTAGGATGACGACGAACAAAACTATAGTATAATTTTCTTCCTACAGCGGTTCTTTTTTCTTTTCTTCTGATTTTCTCCTTGGAGATTTGGGGTATACTTGCTAAGTATTTATAGAAAAATAACCCAGTTTATAGAAGGAAAAACATCATGTGTCATTTAATGACAAAGCTAACTTGATCTCATCGAAACATTTGAAAACCAATATAATAAAAAAATATTAAATGATGCGCTTGAAAACTAAATAACCATGTAACTTAATTTACCCGTGTATAAAATGGAAACTCAAATAATAATTCGAGATATATGCAAATTGAATTACCTATTTTTTCTCGCGTAAACAAACTAGGTTTAAAATTTACAGAATTAGCTAATTTAAAAAATATACAAGAAACAATAAAATGATGAAAATTCACCATGTTGCTAGCAAAAAAATGGGTGTGTTTTTACCATTTTCCATTTATATTTTATTACGTTTATGTGTAGCATATTCCTAATTACTTCCTAGAATCCCTAGTAAGTTCTAGTAATATTTAAATTATCTAATTACTTACTTTCCTAAAATAAATACAATAAGGAAAGAAGTATGACTGGATTCGTTAGAATCTAGAAAACCACATTTGAAAAAAAAAACTTAAACAAACTATTTTTGTTGGTCAGAATAGAATGATTATAAATATTCAATGCCTCATTTATTGTAATTTACTAATTTTAGAAGGAAATTTATTAGTGATGAATGAAAGAGAAAGTACGAGTAACTAGTAGTGATAAGTATGGATATACAACTAATGTACTACTCCCATAGTTTAGAAGATTATAAATGGTTTATCTCAACTCAGTGTATTAATATCAATGCGTTACCAAAATCTCAGTTATTCAAATAATTTGTAAGTTGGATTCATTTGGGACAAATTAGCAAAATACTTATGAGATTAAAACACCACCCATGCGAATTACATCAAGAAAATTACTTGAAAATGGATGTTAACAAATGGTCAATGGCCAGGCAGGTGGTTATCAAATTCTATCAGGGTTATTTTTTTTAATTGATTATTCTATAAAGGTTCATAAAAACGGGGTTATATTTTATTAATTGATTATTCTATAAAGGTTCATAAAAACATATGAAATAAAAAAATCTTCACCCTTGTATACGCCGTACTCTTAACCTCCAATGGTATTTATTAATCCACAGGACAAAATAGAATTGTACTCGTAGTCTCATAATAAATAGAATGGAAAAGAAGGCAAAAGTACAAGCCATGAATTATAGTTATTATTGAAGTCAAAATCAAAATTTTAAAAATAACGCTGGACAACTTGATGTTCAGAGAAAACAGTTTGGTTATTACTTTTTCGGCATGTGTCAGTGAGTCCCACTCTTTTCTTAAATAGACTAAGTTGTCCGAATTTGAAACGCATTTTTTTTATAATACTTAGGATCTTTTCTTTATTAAAGTATGGTATACGGTATTATCAGTAATTAAGATTATGAATTTGAATTTGTTTTATTTCGATGGGTTTATTAGTAATTAGATTTGGTGATTTTTAAAAAAAAAAATCACTTTGATGATGGTAAAGAGTAATAAGTCAATTTTTTGGGGAAAAAAAAAACAGAAAATTGTGGAGGAAAATTGAACCATACGCAATGTACAAGAGTCTTCCTCCTTACCAACTCAGATATGCAAGTGATATATTTTACAAGTGTCATTAGCTAATAATTTGGTAGGAGGGATATCGCTTCCATATTGTGCAATAAAACATAACAGGGTCGACAATTACCAAAATGGATAAACGACAAAATTTTAATGGAATGAATATTAATCCAGATTTGGGAAGCCTTCGAAATAAATATATGCCAATGGCTTTGGAACGCCTTCGTCTATGAATATATATGCCGAAAATGGCTCAATACAATGGACACCAAACTTCTGAGAGCTATGCGTATGAGGAGTCAAATTCACATTCTCATCCTGCAAATGGAATTCCTTCGATGCCATCACACCAACCTCAGCGTCGTGACGATCGACACTCCTCTTCCAAACCTCAAATCAGTTATAGGATCAATCAACCTTTGGAAAGGTTGGATCGAGCTTTTCATTATCTACTCATAAAATGCAGTGTTACAATTTTATTCTGAAAGTTTGTTTGTTTGTTTTTTTTTTTTTTTTTGGATCATTAGCAATCAAATAACGGCGGGTTATACTCGCAATCCTGAGATGCAAAATTCCAATGGATCAAATTCTCAAACATGGAGGCCTGCAACCAACTCAAATCAAGTTTCCACGCCAACAATGGCATGCCGGCAAAATCAAGTGCAGCCACCAACAATGATAAGACGTCAGAATCAAGTTCAGCCAACAACGGTGGCGTACAGATCTAGTCAGCAAGCTCAGGCACCAACGGTGGAATACAGATCGAGTCAAGTTCAGGAACCAACGGTGGCATACATGCCGAGTCAAGTTCATGCTCCAACAATGACATGTAGACCGAATCATGTTCATGCACCAATACTAGCAAACAGAACGAGTCTGGCTCAGGCAACAACAGTGCCACACAGAACTCATCAGGTGCTGGGTATAAATTTAACAGTATTGGTATCGCAGAACATGAAGCTAAATAATCTAATTACATTCTTTCTCCATGAATCGAGTTCTGTCTTTGCTCCATGAATCCAATTACGCTAAATTCTGTGGTAATAGGAAATGTCTACTCGTAGCCATGACATGAGGTACCATCCGTAGAAGTTGTAGTAAGATACAAAATTTACTTATCCCATTAGAGCAAAACAACAAGAAAGGACCAAAAAGTTCACAGATTGTTGTTTGTAATCGTACCAACAACCATTGGAGGCTGTTGGTACTCGTTTGCACGATCACGAAGTTACAAAAATCTCAGTTTACCACACATTTCTTCTTGAGTTTTTTTTCCATTTTATCCAAACCATGTTTATGTGCTTTAGTAACGACCATTCTATACCTAAGCATGCCCAGTTAAGCTGGCGATCTGATTTCTAAAGCTATTCATTTAAAAATTCAATGGCTTCCACACACTCATAAAACTTCCACATCTGTTGAAGGATCCAGACAGAGGCCATCTTCCATTAGCAAGAAACACAATGTGATTTTGGCGAAATCGACAATGTTGCTTCTTGGTGAAACGGTGTGCTCTAATACAATCTAATGTTTCTCATTAGCCCTTAAATTCTCATGTCTAATGTTAATGACGTTTTTACGCTACTTGTCCCATGAAGATTTATAAAGTGATTGTAATAAGCAATTCTAACGGTATTAGAATGAGGGCAGAAATGTAATTTAACCGGGCTGGTTGCACATCTGGCCCATTGGTACTGTCGGATTGTCCGAGGAATAGATAATACCAATGTCTTTAATTAATGGCGCTTTGAATATTCTTGGAGAAACCATTGAATATTGAAAGATTTTCTTACATCACCATTGAATATTCCCATATTTGTTTACTTGAACCCACGTAAGCTTGTCAACTACTATTAATAAGTAATTTATCTTAAGAGCTCATTTCCTGATTTCATTTTGTGAATTGCTTGCTTGGGCTGGGAAAATCATAAAATTCAAGTAAGTTTGGGTATTTTGTTTGGTGATGTCTTTTTTGTTACACTAACAACTGATTTTCTCACAGATTTTTTATGTATTATTTTTCTTTGATTGATCAATTTTTTTCTATAAATTTTTCTATATAGTTTTGAAATATTTTGGAAAGGTTAAATTGTGATGATTTGAAGAAAATTCTAGCATGGTTCATTAATAGAGAACTTGTTTATACTATTTGATATACGTGTGCAGAGAGAAATATGTTAGTAAATCGAGAGTTCTCTTTTGAATCAAGGACTAGATATTTAAGTAGATGATCGTGGTTAGTATTGAAATCTGATTCCGCCGACCAAGTAAATGTATTTGTTTATTTACGTGTTAAAGGTTTAATGTAACTTGCCACATAAACAAGATGAACATGTGAGAGCTGAAATAATATAGATACTCAAATCTAAGATCAATTGGCTAGAGTTTCGGTATTTTCAGTATTTGTCTACGTGGTGATTTGAGAAAGCTAAAAGCAACCACCTAACCTTGGCACTATTTAACTGATAAAGTTATCACACGGTAAACGACAAAAAAATCGTTGTAACTGAAAAAACAAAGTTCGGTAATTATCTTAAATAACAATATATCTTTGCTTATTTACTCTAGATTTTCCTGTAATACACTCATTAGCTACTATCATTAAAATCGAAATAATCCCAGTGTAAAATCAAATTGTCTTGTGTGGTAGGATCTTTGTGTGTGTGACTTAAAATCTATAAGCAAATATACATTTTTGCTAAACTACCATATTTGATAAACTTATGATTTTTTTATGAATAGGACTACTCTACGAAGTTTATTGAATTTTCCTTATACAATAAAGTTTAATTGTTTTAAAAAAGATTATTTTACTACCAAAAAGGGGCTACAATGTAAACATTATAATTATTTACTAGTAATAACTTATTACTAAGGGTGCACACGGTACGGTTCGGCTCTGTTCTTGCTGAGGCCGAGTACCTATACCTCCCTATTCTCGGTTCTTAGTTTTTGGACCGGTACCTGTACCTCTTTCCTCGGTTCCGGTACCATTTGGGACAAGTACGGTACCAGGGACGGTTCCGGTACCAGTCGGTACTTTCTGTCAGAAGGAGGAAAAAGAAAATGAGAAACCATTTTTGTCCATTTCAGCTCACCCTTGAAAACCAACCATAGAACGAAAATTTGCAGAAACAACCTCAAATCCTTGAATCTCCTCCACCATCTCTGCTTGAATTCAAGTGCATAGCCCATCTCTTATTAGCTTCTATTCACTGTAAACAATCTGAATTCCTGGAATGCCTCACAATCATCAGTTCATACACATCCTATCATCTCATTACCACCAATTCAGAGTCACACAACAGCTTCAGTTCCTCTTGTCATGTACTGCTACATCCATCAACTGCAACACACTCTCTTGACCACTGTCATTAAACCACCTTAAACTGCAGTTCCAGCTCAACCCATCACTGCAACTCTCTAGGCATTCAACAGTCCCTACTCTTCTTCATTTCTCGCTGGCAACAACAACTACCATAACTTCTTTATCTCCAATCACAGAAAGCCCATAACTTCTGCAGTGACAGAAACATCAACCTAGTTCTTTCTACTTCATTATCACACCACCAGAGCCACGGATACTCACAACTAATCAATTACCAACTCAATTGAATCTTTGCATCTCCTGCATTACTATCAACATCATCACCACCTGCATTCATCCATTCCATTCTATCAGAGAAAGAGGAGCCGCAAAGAAGAAGGATGAAAAAGAAAATGAGAAACCCATCTATTCTTCTGACCTAATTTCTATATATACCACCATCAGATTAAATCCCTAAATCTAATTGTCAGTATTATTCGGTACAAACGGGACTGGACGGTACGGGACATGAATAGGGTCGTGTACCTGTACCCCCTAGAGGCCGGTTCTCAGTTTTTGGACCGGTACCTGTACCCCCTTCCTCGGTTCGGTACAAAACAAGGTATGGTTCCACCGGTTCCGGCACGGTCCGGTTTTTCGGCTCGGTTCCTATGCACCCTTACTTATTACTAAGGTGACAATTAGATAACCCGGGCAATGAGAGAGTACACACCAGATTAGACGACCCACCTAACTCGAAGGTGACTTTGGTTAACCGATTGAGTTGACTAATTGGGCCGACCGAGCGAAGCGAGTAAGGACCTTAATATGACCACCTTTTTGTAAATAGTAAGTGATTAATCGACACAAAAAGATTGGGTTTGGTGTCCCAAATAGATTTCAATCAATAATGAAATGTCAAAAGAGCCCCTTCATGTTTCCATTTCTCACTAAAACTACTGTAAATACAACACAAAATGAAGGGTAATAGCGTAAATTTAGTGAATAGAAAAAAGGACACGGAGGTTGGAAATCATTTAATTGTTGAGGGCAGTTTAGTAAAACCCGACGTAGAGTTAAAGGGTCGAACCTGACCCCCTCCAAACTTTAATTTTGTTCTTCTTTTTCTCTTTTTGTTCAGCTGCTGAGAGTGAATTGATGAAAACAAAGAGAGATTTTGAGATCGATAGATGGGGAAAATGATTAAGTGATGAGTGATGGTGATGAAGTTAAAGAACGGGAAAGAATCGATGGAGGTGATTAGGGTTGATTAATTTAGTGAAAACGGGTTTATAGAATCGATAGGGTGTTTATGTGATTTAGGGATGAATTGGTGATGGGTTTTTATGGATAAGAGTAAGGAAGAAGGATTTAACGATTAAATCTTAGTTTGCAGTAAAGAAAGATACGAGAAATTGATGTTATATATTGTTGATAATTTGTCATGTTAATGACTGGATATTATGTTTTCGGATTTCAGGAATTTGAGTATTAGAAGATTAGGGTACAAAAGGTGTTATTTTGAATTGAAAAGATAACGTTTATTTGTTTGAGATTAAGAATAAGATGAAGTACTTGGAATTCACAAATCTTGACAGGTAATATACTTGAAAACTTGGATATTTATTCTAGTCAATTAGAAGTAGCTGTTATTGTGTTGCAACAATTTGGTTGTGCTATGCTATCCCTGGATAACTTATTTGTGTGTGTTTCATGCTTTTAAGAACTTACTGAGTATATTTCATTTATTTTATTTTTCAGGATTATTCAATTCCTTAATTACGTAAGTTTTGGGGAATATTGCATCAAAGGAAGTTTAGAAACTTACTCATGTAAGTGAAATGATGGAACTATGGAAGTTTTGTAGTATAATAACTTATATATGAAGACTGTAGATCTTATTTGCTCTGTTATACCTTTTTAGGCAAACATACTGGAACCGATAAAAAGCTGTCATTCGGTTTGGATCAAGAGGTAATTTACATCTTTTTATTCACTACTTTTTGTGGCTTATAGACCTCTATTTTATTATACTGGTTGTTTATCTGTTTCCCACTATGTATGTTTGTGCTTCCTGTGTTGATCAAATAAGAACTTGAAGTTAGAACTCTTAATGTCACCACAACTGACAACACATTTAAAAAAAAGAACAGGATCATTATGCAATATTGACTTCTGAACAAATATGGCTTTAGAATATTGAACTACTAGACATGACCCACATTTGAGGATGTTAAAAATAAAAATGACTTCAAGTAAGCCCATTTATTTTATCAAAAGTTAATTTTGAAATACAGATTAATTTTTATTACCAAGTATATGTAAGAAGGGATAACCAATATATTATTTTGAAATTGATTTTATCTCTATTTTCTTTTTATTTGCAGAAAAAAGAAAGGCTGAAGATGACGAGGGAAAAAAATCATGATCATCAATTGAGTTATAAAACCAAAAAACAACTCCGGATGTTTTACACCCTTTATAATAATATTTGAATCAGAAAATATCATGTCTTTCATTAGGAAAATCTAATCCGAAAATAGTTATCAGAAACTACACTACATTTTAAGTCGGTACATGTCGTGACTTCTCAGTAGCAGCTTTGTACGCCACTTCGAAAGACTTAAACATTTCCAACAAGCTAGAATCCATGTCTCCATTATTCTTCATTATCGACGGTATTCTATAAAAAAAAAATCAGATTAGATGAAGTCTAAATTGGTATACGAAGTTATCAAGTCTTAACATGGTTATGTGCAATACAACTGCAAATTAAAGATAATGATCGAATGCCGATCAAGGCAGTCGCTCGAAAAAATAAAATATAACCAAAGCGAAAGAAAACATACTTAGGAAATGGTAATCCATGTGATAGGAAGTGTCCTTTTTTGGATGAAGCGGAACATACATCGACCAATCGACATCATTATAATGTGGCATTAGGAGCAACTTTTCTTGCCATATTATTGCTTCATTTATATTTGTCCACAAAGTTTTTTCTCCGTATGGAAAAACCTTTCCGCCCTCCACATTCTTCTGTTAAAACAATATTACAATGACAAAATATAGGGCCCAATATTTAGGTTATTATTAGTGTACAGTGAACCATTGTTGAATTTTTTATCTAGAGGCCACAAATGTCTATATGAAAAACCTAGGTCTGTACGTGGATCAATCACATGAATACGATTTTGGTAAAACCAAAAATAAAACCAAAAACAAAAATACTTTAACATTTTAGTTTATAGTATATTTCGTCAGTAGAAAACTCATATTTGTTTGTAAAAACGAAAAATGGAAAAACGAAGAAAGATAACATACCAGAATTATCTTTTCGTTTCTTCCTCGACCGTTACTGCATAAGCAATTCTTAACTATCAGGGTTATTGGATAACTGGACTTTGCTCCTTTGGAAGATGATTGATTCTTCGTCGCCATATTTGTATATACCGTATAACCAGGCATGATTTTTATAGGATGACGACGAACACAACTATAATATAATTTCTTCCTGCGACGTTTCTTCTTCTTCTGATGATGATGATTTTTTCCCTTGAGATTAGGGTATACTTCCTGGGTATTCATAGAAAACAACCCAGTTAAGAAAAGGAAATACGTCACGGGCCATTTAATGATAAAACTAACTAGATCTTATCGAAACTTTTGAAACCAACACAATAAAAAAAAACATACATGACGTGCTCAAAAATTCAATAATCATGTAACTTCATTTACCCCCTATGTAAAAATATTAAAATCCTAATGTAAACTGGTGATTAAAATATACCAATTCGAGATATATGCAGATCGAATTAGCTAATTCCACTAACATAAGCGAACTGGATTTAAAATATACAAAATTATATTTATGCTTGAACAAATTTTTTGATAGAGCAGCTAGTTTAAAAAATGTGAAAGAGCTAGTAAGGGAGTGGTGTGTTTTTAGCATTTTTTTCCATTTATTTTCTTATGTGCATCATCCCCTAGCCTCCTAAAACCCCCTGGTCAATTCGAATTCCACAATTTATTACTTTCCTAAAATAGAGTGAGGAAAGAAAAATATAATGGCTATTAGATTCGTGAGAATCTTGGAAACAAACCTTTTGAAAAGAAAAAGGGAGGGATCTTGGACGGATTTTTCAGTGGAGAAGAATAAAATGATTACAGATATTCAATGCCTCATTAATTGCAATTTACTAATTTTAGAAGGTACTTTATTACTAGGAATGAAAGAAGGGATGCCAGTAAACATAACAATATTTACCCCTGAAACTGAAAGTACTAGCTTTGATGAGTGATATATAGTTATTATCGAAGTCAAAAACAAAATTTGAAAATAACGTTGGACAGCTTGGGTATTCAGAGAAAATAGTCCAGTTATCACTTTTTGGGTATGTGTTAGTGAGTCACGGTTTTTCCTTAAACAGACTAAGTTGTCTAGAACTCAATCTTTTCTAAACAATACTTAGGATCTTTTCTTTATTACACTATATGGTTTAATTAGTAATTAAACCTATGAATTTGAAATATTCATCTTCATTTTGAAGGGTTTATTAGTAAATTAGACTTTACAGTATTTCATTTTTTGATGTTAGTAAAAAGTGATAAGTTAATTTTTTGGAAGAAAACAGGAAATTTAGAAGGAAAATTGAACTATTCAAATACAAGAATCTGTCTCCTGACCAACTCAGATGCATTGCTTCATATAATTGAGTTTTTTACAAATGCCATTAGATAATAATTTGGTAACAGAGACATTGCTTTCTAATTGTACAATAAAATACAATAATATCGACAGTTACCAACACGACTACACGACAAAAGTTAACGGCGACTACACGACAAAAGTTAACGGCTTGGTAAACTAGTGTATATTAATCCAAATTTAAAAATTCATAGAATCGTACAAAATATTTTTTGACATATCCGTGAGTGCTCGATCATTTGAAGAACGTCTAAAGGACATATTCGTCGCCGATTTAGGGTTCTGGTGGAAGATATTGCTGAAGTTAAACACTTATTTCACACATGATTCTGCTCTGGGAGAAGTGCACACACAATTTAGCTCTGAAATGACATGTTGGAGAATTTATATGGTTCATGGATACATTGGTACAATTTCTTCGTTTTAAATCTTCATTCGTCGCAGAAAAAGCCCTCAAATTATAAGCATAATGCTACATTTTTCATAGGAACATGCCCTTCTTTATTTAGTAAGCCTTTGATAGTGATCTAGTTTGGCCAAAGGACCAAATTAGGTAACAACCTTATTTATTTCATTGTTTCTATAAATACCCATCTCAAGTATTCATTTTTTTCATCCTTCAAATCTATTAGCTCATCTTCTTGGTTCATCTATATTTCCATTATTTGCATCCTTACTAGTGATGCACTAAATAAGAAAAGCAAAATACTATTTATATAAAGCTTCATTAGCCAACAACTCTTCTAGAGAAATTAGGGTGATGTAATTGAACCCAATCAATTGCTCATTTGGTGTAGTTCCGATTCTTGAAAAACTTTAAGGGTTTTATTTAAAAAGTTGGGAGAATCCATTACTTATATTACCATTGTTTTCATAAAATCTTGATTTGTTTAAATCTTATTTTTCGTGTGTAGGATTGAGCACTTAAAAGAAGTTCAAGTTTCCTACCCTGTTTGGAAGTGGATTGAGTAAAGGTAATATATCATTCAAAGGCTATTTTATTTTTTGTAATCTCTTTGTAACTTGGGGTATTTTTACTTTTATTTCGGAAAAAAACATGTTATATATGTACTTTCTCCATCTCATAAAAAGAACGGGGTTTCACTTTCTTATTGATCTGAAACTATGCAAAAATGAAAAACCAAAAGATCCATTTTCAATGGGAGCGAGCTAGTTATAAAAAATATATAATCTTAATAACAACATCAAATTTGAAACCAAAATTACATCTGCACAATTATTTCACACTTATATATAACTAATTATACTTGCACAACCCAAATCACAGTTCCAAAACTACTAATTAGGATAGCTAAAGTATGAATGTATTTTTTTAAATCTGGGAATAATAAGTAAAATTTCCTTCTCGAATGGGAATTGGTTGGATTCTTCATGAGAGGGCTAACCTGGATCGTATTTGTAGCGTCTTTGCCAATTAATTTTGGCCCCATGTGGAAACTAGATGGAGAAGAGCTATAATTTATTTGTGTGTTTAATTACAGTAATCTGCCTTTGAAAACATTATGTGAAGATCTTAGCTATACTCTAGTTTTTAGAGGTTTACTCAGATAGCAAGGGCACAACATTTTTGTTCATGAAACCTTCTATAATTTTGTTAGTATTTAATATTAGAATTTATATTTGAATATGATTTAAAGGACCTCAAAATTTAAAGAAATATTAATTTAATTTTGGTTAAAAATATCTTATAGAAGTCTATAAGACTTTCTTGAAAATCTTTTTCTTGTCCAAATTATCACCTGTAACAATTGGGGACGAAGTTTTTCCAAAGGAGGATCTAAATCCCGCACGATATCAGAACAATAAGAATTTGTAAAACCATTAGAAATACCCAAATATATACTGCATAGTACTTTATTATTGTGGCTTCACCAACCTTTACAATTTGCAAAGTAGATGCATCCCCTTCCGTCTTTACCGTTTTAATTATAAAGTTTCATTATTTAGTGGACCGGTGAAATTATCCTCTTTTGCGAGATTTTATTTGACTGAATCTATTCAGGAAAGTAAGTCCAGCTATGTCATAACAAACATAAATATTATAACAATTTAGCCTATAGATTTTTTTTTGGTATTAAAGCCCCAAATAAAAATGTGAAATCTTGTGACAATTTGAATTTCTATAGCCAAGATTAATGGCTCCAAATCATGTATAGATAATTTTCCATATATGTAACAGTATTAATTAGATTAATCGTATCAGCTTCATTTCTATACAATTTTACCAATTACTGAAAATGACAAAGCACTCATAAATCCCATATTTAATGTCTTAAATTACTTTAATTGCAGACTTGCAAAATGGCCCAATACAATGGACACCGAACTTCTGAGAGCTATGCGCATGAGGAGTCAAATTCACATTCTCATCCTGCAAATGGAATTCCTTCGATGCCATCACACCAACCTCAGCGTCGTGACGATCGACGCTCCTCTTCTAAACCTCAAATCAGTTATAGGATCAATCAACCTTTGGAAAGGTTGGATCGAGCTTTTCATTATCTACTCATAAAATGCAGTGTCACAATCTTTATTCTGAAAGATTTTTTTTTTTTTTTTTTTGGATCATTAGCAATCAAATAACTGCGGGTTATACTCGCAATCCTGAAATGGGCATCCATGATAACCATATGCAACATAGGCATAGGGTTGGTTCAAGCAGGAGCAACAGAGATCAAAATTCCAACGGATCAAATTCTCAAACATGGAGGCCTGTAACCAACACAAATCAAGTTCCGGCACCAACAATGGCATACCGGCAGAATCAAGTTCAGCCAGTTCAGCCGACAACGGTTGCGTACAGACCTAGCCAAGCTCAGGCACCAGCAGCGGAATACAGACCGAGTCAAGTTCAAGCACCAACGGTGGCGTACTGGCCGAGTCAAGTCCAGGCACCAACAATGGCATATGGACTGAATCATGTTCAGGCACCAACACTGGCGAACAGAACAAGTCAGGTTCAGGCACCAACAATGCCACAAAGAACTCATCAGGTGCTGCAATCGAATTAACAATATTAATAGTTACATGCTTTGCTCCATGAATCAAATTGTCTTTCCAATGCTATGAACCAACCACTTCCTGTGTTTCCAATTGCTGTGTATGTCATTGTGGTGCCTGAACATGGACCCTTACACTAATTTTGTGGTACTATAGGAAATGTCAACTCGTAGCCATGAGGTACCATCAGTAGAAGTTGGAGTAATGCCCTTGGAGGCATACGGAGGACGCGTATGGTCATATGAAGAACTCAGAGCAGCATATGACGCAAACTTGGCTCGTGAAGAACTGAGAGCAGCATATGGTGCAGACTCGGCTCAGGCATATGCCACTCAACAAGCTCAAGGATCATACAACAACTCAACATTAGCGGCATCAAGCTCAAGCCTTGTTAGTACTACTGATCTTAATTCGCAAAGTTATTCTTTTCTTGTACCTATAATGTGGGTAATTTCTGAAATTTTACTCTATTTTCTTGTGGCAGGGAGGGAATCCCCGATACAGGGTAGCAGGGCAATTCGCTGCTCAAAAGGTTGCAAGTCCGCCCGTAGCTCCACAATATGCAACTACATCGACGGTTCAACAAGGCCCGCAATCATACGACTTTTCTCCTCTGCAGGTATATATATATATATATCTAGTGTCTGCTAGACATCAAGAGCTAGCATACGAAAATTCACTCTCATTTCTGTCTCTCAAACTTTTCCATCTGCATTGTGTTACCCAACAACAGGATCGAATATCACCTGATGACCTGTCTCTGTGGATTCAACAACAAGAACGAATACACTTTGGAAATCCATCTACAATGATGCAACAACATAATCCAACACCATATATCAATTCATCTAGAATGGTTGAACCACAAAATTTATCAACTTGTCCTCAAGATCAGCCTGGAGAAGAAGAAGATGAAGAACTATATCCACCTAATATAACTCAGGTAATGCTACATGTGATACGTTCCGAAAATATAGCGTACATGAAGAACATCTTTTTTGCTGAAATACAAAATAATGCTACCCATTACCATTTTACGAACAGGAGGATCTCCCAGACAGGGTAGACGACGAGCTTGACAGGGTATTCAAACTCGATAAGGTGAATTGGTCAGTGCATGCTCGATTGCTTCCCAACAAGCCGAATGCCATAGGACCAATGGTACATAGCAGGTACAGCATTAGCACATATAACTTTCTTTAGTACTAACCACCTTGCCTTTGTGTTGATTGTATACTTAAATCATTTCAGGCATGTAAGATCAACAGAGTTAACAAAACTCCAAGAGCTAATCGAAAGGGAAGATACCATCCGGTTACTCTGCAGTTACTTTAAGAAAATCGATACTCCCTCCACTCGCACCAACACCAGCAGTAGCAACTACATGGGCAATAACAATAGTATGTCAGTTCCACCACTTGCTCAAGTTCACGGCAGGAACAATAATGGGGAGCGGAGAACTCCGCCAAATAACATCGATGGAACCGTAAAAATAGCCCAAGTAACTATATGCACCACTGCAACTGATTACTTTTAGAGATGCAATGCTGCTAGTATATGTTTTTTTTTGCTTGTTCCTAACCAATCTTTTTATGATTGTGGCATGGCAGGAAAATGCTGAGAGAAATGAGATCCTTGCGCAATTCGTTGGAAATTGTTTAGCGGGAACGCTCTTGAATATTGATGATGGCAAGTTTGGTGCAGACCGGTGTATGAAGAATCCTGATGATTTGGGCTAAAACAGAACGCTGCCGCAATAGATTATTATCATTTCTTTAAGTATTGTCAGAACTGGTTTTTGTGTAGCTTCTTGTTCATACAAAAAATTGTCAAGAATGATTCTGTTGCAATAAACAATACACATGAATTTCTAATTTTTTGTGCTTAACCTAACAGACTTACAGACACGACACGATTCTATACATGGAAAATTAAGGCCTAATCAAACTTTTGGTTTCGCCGCAACCCATAATTTTAGTAGGCAACTTTCCAACTCTTTCAATACCTTCTTCAAGAACAATTCCCATACCCATATAGAAATGAGCTTCAATATGACAATGAAATGCCCATACACCAGGATTGTCAGCAACGAATCTCAACGCAGTCCATCCCATAAAATGTACAGGCACTGTATTCTTCATTATTGGATTCACCAAATTATACTTTTTGGGGTCTTCTATCGGATCGAACTTCCCTTTTCCGTGTCCTAGAACCCAAAAATCGTGTCCGTGCAAATGCCATGGATGCGTCTCGCTGTTGTTCGGATTCATCGTGTTTGCATTTTGCAGCACAATATCAACCGTGGAATTGAACTTTAGTCTGTAAATCCCGTTACTGACAGTTGCGTTCGGATTCGGCTGAACAATGTTGATATCGTAGTTCTTGTAATCATAGGTGTCCGGTGGCGGAGTTTGGTCGAAAACTTTGTGCTTGAGTTTTTTCTTAAGCGCGATAAGATATGGGGTGTGAGGTAAGTTGAATGACACATTGTTCACTGACCAACGCCGGAAACCATCAACTTCATTCTGTGTGTTCAGGAGAATAATCACTCTATCGGTTGTTTCTGGTGGCGCAACGATGTGACTTGGATGAGCTTTAATCTTGAGTGATTGGGCTAAGCGGTAGTCAGAGTCGTTCCACAAGGGACCTGTAGGCGGAGCAGACGACGGAGTTTTACTAGGATGGTTTGGATAGTAATTCAAGATGGCTAAACCGGTTGGCGTTGTCGGTCTTCGACTGATAACATTAGAAGCAGCCCAATAATTTCTTGAAGGATCTTGATCAGCTTTCACTAAAACAGAATAAGTTTCTCCGGAATACACATTTATGTTCTTGACGACGAACGGTTCGACGAAATGTCCGTCAGCTTCTACTACTGTCAGGTTATGCCCCTGCATTCATGTTAGCAAATTCTGTCGTCAGAAATATATAACACAAACATATTAGGGTTATTAAGAGTAATTTGAACAAATAAAATTACCTCGATTTCGAAATTTAAAGCTGATAAAGACGATAAGCTTGAAAGTCTAATTCGAACAGTTTTCCCTGGCACAACTGTTAGTACATATGGATCACAATCCGGGCTCGTCGTGTTACACGTATCGGAACTTCCTATTGTTGGAGAAGAACAGTTGAATCTTCCTCTTCCATGAATCAAAAGTGACTGCAAAATTTGAAAACAGAAATCATTAGCGAATAGTTAATGAATTAATTAAAAAGTTAATTTTTTTTTTGGATTGGGACTTGTAATTACCTGAGGTTCTCCGACCCAAACAAAAGGTTTAGAAGATAAACCCGTAGCTTGTTCATAAGTACTCTTATGGTACCAATCGTTAAGGATAATAGTTCTATCGTAATCGTACGTAAACGGTTCTAGGACACCGTCAGGAACTGCTACACGGATCGATCCGTATAATCCTGCTTCTCTTTGCATTCCATAATGTGCATGGTATAAGTATGAACCAGGCTGCATAATTGAGTGAAAATAAATATCAACTACAAGTTCAGAATCGAATCGAATGGCGATGTTCGGATAATTATAGACAACTTACTCTGTCAACAACAAATTTGTAAAAGAAAGTTTCTCCTGGTGTTATTGGACATTGAGTAACTCCTTCAGTTCCATCACTCCATGGAGTACCAATCTGTTCATTTGCAAAGAAAACAATTAGGCGCCTAGATTGACTTCAGTCAAAAGTCATTGACTTAAGAAACAGAGGAATGTAATTCTCTTAAAATACAAGAAATTATTTCAAAATTCATCGAAAAGCATTAGAAGATTTATGGGTTTGTCTTAAAATCAAAGAATTAGGTCGCTCATGAACAGATTAAATGGTCTTCTCTGTTTTTGTTTGCTCTGTTTTTGAAATGATAGTAAATTAATTTACCTGACGGATTCCATGCCAATGAATAGCAACATTTTCAGTTAACAAACTGTTTTTAAGTTCGACAACGATTGTATCTCCTTGTTGTGCAATGATAGTCGGACCAGGAGTTTTACCATTGATAGCAATTACTAATTTCCTAAAACAATCCGGTGATTGAAATTGATACTTGACTTCCCATTTGTAATGACGGACTCTAGCTTCAACTGCTGATGTTGTTAGCAATACCATCATAACAAACAAACCAAATGATATAATTCTTGAACAAGGATTTCTCCATTCTAAAAACAAACCCATAATATTTGTTGAAGAAACTCAGATGAAGAACAGCGGTCAAGAGACGGTGGTTTGATTGAGAGATTTTGTATTGTTATTTCCAATTACATTGTGTATATATATAGAAAGTAAAATTGGTGATATCGTAATGACTAATGAGAAGACGAAGTCTAAGTAAATGGCAGTCAAATAACGTGGGTTTCCAAGAAATCATCAACTTGGAAAAGAGAAAAGTCAAGTGGTATTTGATATGAATAGAGTATTTTGATCATGTGATGACAGATTTTTGGATATGCTTTTGCTTTCCTTTTCAGTACAGTGAGTCAGTGACAGGGAAATATCTTTTTTTTTTTTTTAATTTTAATTTGGAAAGGATGAGGATGGTGCGTGGGGTCTCGAATTGGCAAGTACTAGTAACTCAAAATGTGGGAGTGAGACTCTAATTTTGGGGTCCTAATCTAACTGGGTATCTACTCGGACAAGTTTTTATTTTTCTGGTGTCCGACTCGGTTCATTTATCCGATATAAATCTGTTTGAGTCCGGTATGATTTTACACTGATTTGTCGGCCATAAACCTATTTGGTAAGATTCAAAATTCTGCTATCTAATAAATTTTGAATCGAACGTAACAATTTATATTCAGATGAGTCAGATTAATCGAGTTGATTGAGTTAGAAAACAAACAAACAAAAATGTACAATTATTTTATACAAAGCCGAAAATTTCTTTGGTGTAGTCTTATGGTGGAAGAATTCCATCTTCCAAATTCCATGCCACCTCATCATTTGGAATAGAACATGGAAGTGGAACTCTGGTAATGGAAGAATTCCAAAGTGGGAAAAGGGATAACGCTGAGCGCTATTTAAATTAGCGTCAAACTTTTTTCATTTTTTTTATTAATATGAACAGACAGGACTACAGACCATTCACGTGGTAAAAACTTACATTTCTTATTTTATTCTGTTAATTTAATATAGTCTCTGCCATTAACTACTAAGAAAACGCCACATGTATATTTATATAATTGTTTAATACTTTTATGAACAACAAAACTTGTCCTGAGTTGCCCTTAACTACTAATTTTCTGGACGTGGACCCCTTGGTTATTTAGGTGACGTTACAAAACGCTATTTACAATAGCATTGAGCGCTATTCCCACTTAGCGCTCGTTTGGATTCTAACCTACCTTCCACAATATCATGAAACATGTCTTGGAAAAAGTGTGGAACAACCTTATTTGGTAACCATTAGACTTGATATTCTACACTTTTTTCAAGTTTGGAATAGTTTGGATTCCACCATAAGACTTGCTCTTATAAATAAAACTATTTCCATGAAATGAAAACGTAGTACACCCCTTCCCAAAATCCATATTAATAGTTATGCATGCTAAAACCGATTAATCAAAAGTAAAACAACATCTAAAGGGATAAGCACTGGTGGCCCAATTTTTGCATTTTAAAAGTACTGGAAAGGTAAGTATCTCGTTTGCATTTTCCTCTTTAGGAACTTGGAAAAGTATATGATTGGCCCCAGAAGGCATTCACATTCACACTCACTCAAACTTTCGGTTGTACGACATAAGAATTATGATGCCGCATATGGGGATGGTTTATGTGACGAAGAAGCCGAGTAATTAGTTAGAGACCTAGTCAATGGTCATGCAGGCTAAAACCGAGTTGGATGATCTAAAAGAAGAGGGCAGACTATTAATCAAGTCTGACCTCAATCACATGCACAGTGGTCAAGAGGTAATGCACCCACCAACTAGTTTAGTATCTTCTGTACCTGTAAAAGCAAAACAACAGCTGAGGGAAGTGACGACGTCTATAAATATTTGAAAGGTAATTAAACTCTGATATCAGACTTTTCTCATAATTGTACTTAAACTTGTTGTGTTCTATTTTCGTTTCTTTTCCCTTTTTGATGAAAAAATAAATGCGTTAATTGGAGATAGGAGTTTCATTACTGTATGCCATGATGCGAACTAAATTTGGTCTCCCGGCCTAATTTTTTTTAGAGGCTAACCTCAGCATATATTGATAAAGATAAAGCCGATTTAGGAAATCGGTAACGTAGATCGGAAAAGAGATAACCTCAGCTTATATTGATAAAGATAAAGCCGATTTAGGAAATCTGTAATAACCTTAGGGCAATTCCTATGACAATGGCCAAAAGCATTTTTTTGTTGAGCCAGGTGGATGGCCAAACAGGCTTTTCCACTATGGTAAAGCATTGAGCGGTTGATCACCAAGCGCCCGTGCTTAAGACAGACGCTGGCATTCGCAGTAAAAGCGCAGGCGTTGAAAATCCACGCGCTGGCATTCGGAACATAAACGCGGCGCTCGAACATAGAGCGCTGGCGTTTTTGCTACAAACGCCAACGAGTAGTTTTTTAAATTTCAAATTTCAAATTTCACTTTTTACCTCTATAAATTACCATCATCTTCAAACATTTCACTCACACCAAAATTCACTTATCTTGAATTTTCTCTTCTAAAATCTATTTCAGTAGTTTAGTTTATTGTTGGTGAAATGGCTGAAAAGGCGATCACACTTTTTTGCGATGCAAAACTTGAAGCTGCTGTTTCTAAGATATGTGGGAGTTTTAAAAAGCTTGAAAATTGTAAGAGGGAAGTGCAAGTTTTTGAAGTTGCTCCAAGAAAATATTCCGCTAAAAGGAAAATAAGAGATCTAGTTTTGAAAGTTAACAACAAAAAATTCAAAAACAAAGGCGAAACTGTCAAAGAGCGCGTTGAATGGAAGATACGTCAAATGAAGATAAACAGGAGGCCAAAACTTGTACTTGATTTTTATTGAAGTTGTTTAGTACTTTTTATTATTGTCTAAGTTTATATCTTGTAAAAAAATTGGCAGTAATATCAATGAACGAAAATATTTAGATTTTAAAATAGATTTCCACTTCAGATTAAGCGAAATTTATTACAATTTGAACTTGGAAATAATATCAAACTACATTTTAATAAACCACAACAAAAACATCAAATCCAGCGACATTCTCTCTGTAGATTTCATAACATTCAAAATGCTCAAGCTCTATTCCGCTTTCTTCAGTAAACTTGGTCTGAGCGATGGTTTTCTGTATAACAGATAAACAACAAGTTCAGATATTTATGATCCAGTTGAGTCCATGAGGACATAGGTAAGATACTCACCAGTTCTTCGTTGGATAATCCAGAATTGCTACGGTGAACTATCCACAAAACTTCCGTATAATGTTTGACTTCCTTAGTGATGAATGTAATTCTTAGTTCTAGGCTCTTACTGTTTCTTATGGTTTCGTTCCGCGATGCTACAAAATATCTCCCAGAAATAGTCATTGTTCATTGGTATCATCATATGATGTAACCAAGATCGAACAAGAGTAACATCTTCTTCCATTGTAAAGACCGGAAGAGGCATTCGAGTGCAGTACAGATGTGCTTGAGATGGACCATCTTTTAGAATTCTAAAACACGCTTCGTAACGAAAAGGTTTACCATCAGCTTCCTCCCAATTATCAAGAGCTGCTTGGATCACTTCTTCTTCAGTTACACCGATGAACTTTTCTCGATCAATTTCCATTACCAGAGCAAGAAATGGCTAGAGTGCAAGCCTAATAGATTGAAAAAGAGCATGCAAT
The DNA here is from genome assembly GCA_023531105.1 of Papaver atlanticum. Taxonomy (NCBI): domain Eukaryota; kingdom Viridiplantae; phylum Streptophyta; class Magnoliopsida; order Ranunculales; family Papaveraceae; genus Papaver; species Papaver atlanticum. Next base: position 3,555,650 of record JAJJMB010017069.1, read on the forward strand.
CGACGAGCATCTCGGTTTCCTAGGTTTCCCGTCAGTGAGACAAACATTGAAAAAACGTTCTCTCAAAAAGAACCGTCTTGAGATCCCACACCAGTGATTACCCTATGAAAAAAATATGCTCTGCATATAGTTATATCCTCTTCTTAAGTAAATTTGGGACCACGATTTCTAACAGACATTTCTGCACAGTGTGAGAGATTAAGAGTTTTAGAAAAGAAGAAGAAGATGTGATTTTGGATATGGGAAGAATGGAATTTATAGGTCGAGAAAGAAAATCGAGCCGTTGGCGTTTGTAGTAAAACCGCGCGGCTTTCCTTTAAGCGCCCGTTTGAATTCCTTAGCCGTTGGCGTTTGTAGTAAAACCGTGCGACTTTACTTAAACCGCCCGTTTGAATTACCAACGCCTATTTTTTTTGTTATAAATACAACACTAGGTTTTATTCTCAACCAAACCAACAGATTTCTTTCTCAACATTTCTAAATGCAAAGCGAAGCAAATATTATGTGTCGAAGCAAAAGAGGTTTGTCCATTATGTTTCATGGATAACCACAGTCTTATGCAATGCCCTTGGATGTATTCAAAGTTTCCGCGGGAAGGTTGTTCACGCATCAGAATGGTGATTGAATTACAACCGGAAAAGCTCAGGTATTTGAAATGTCAAGATCCCAACTGTCCAGAGGAACCACATATGCAAGATGATGCTATGAAGATTAAAAAACAAGAAGAAGAAGAAAAGATTGCAACACTCTACAAAAACTTCAAACTTAAAGCCAAATTGAAGAAGGAGTTATTACACTGCAAGCATTGTGGATATGGAGATCACGAATACAAACATTGTCCACAGAGAATCAGTGGATGCTCAAAGCCCGGTTGCAAGACTTTTATGCATTTGCGGACTTCTTATGAAGAAGACACATATGGAAGGCATTTATGGGAATGTCCTAAGTGTTTTTTGGTGGAGTGGGCTAATTGAAGTTGAAGGACAAATCGATTCACAATGGTATTGTGTTATTTAGTTTGCTGTTTATTTTGTGTTATTACGATTATCTAAAACCAAACATGTGGATGTCTTCACATTTGCACCATCAATATCATTAGTAATTTAAATTTTTCCTGGATTAAACATTGCACCGTCAATCTCATAAATAAAAACATACTGCATTGAACAACCACATCCTACATGAGAATAAAAGAAATACATTAGATTAAAACAACTACTACATAGGCGTCAATTCTCTGCGGGTGGTGGAATTCCTAGGGCGATGTAGGGATCGTATCTGTTGAGCACCCTAAGAATGTTGAAACAAGCATGGAAGTCGAAAGGACGACCGCCGTGAGATGCTGCCCACATCGCTAGAGTTCTGGGTTCCACTTCATGTCCAGCTTCACCGTTGAGCTTATTTTTGTGATTCTCAATTAGTAAAGCAACGAACTCCGATACATTCCTACTAATTGAACTAAAACGATGCCACAATAAGTGAGAATCACGCCCATTAGTGTTCCCCGTTTCAGCGGTGAACATTCTGTAAACTTTTTCCCAGAAAGTCAACGTTGATTCGGCTACATTACTTAAGACAACATCTTGTGTGTGAAAAACAAAGGATCTACAAATAGCTAAATCCTCTTGTTTAGTGAATCTAACACCACGAACTCTTTTGTAGATGATTTGAGAGCGAAGAATGTGTAGAATGTGTGAATTTAGAGTTGAAATGAGGAGTATTTAAAGAACTCAAAAATTATAGCCCTTAGATCACAAGAGTTTCCAGCCGTCCAGATTCAGCCGTTAAAACTCGGCACTTTTAAGAAAGACGCTGGCGTTTGGAGTAACAACGAGCGTTGGTAATACAAGCGCCAACGTTTTTGGCTCAGGCGCCAGCATTTTTGGCTCAAGCGCTAGTGTTGGTGCCAAGCTCCCTCGGCCTTCCATCAAGCGCGCGCTACATGTTCCATCTCACTCAACAAACCAACAAATTTGTTGGTTTGCACATCCATTTTTCATGTTTGTTGAGTCCATAGTGGGAGCAAAATCAACAAACTTGAAGTTTGTTGAGTCCATAAGAACTGCTCTTACATGTGATAGCATATGGGCATCCAACTCAAAACCAGTTGGAAATGAGTGGAGTGGCCCTAAGTATTATAACCCGCAGGATCTTAGATAACCCAGACAATGTGGGACTAATAATCTCAACAACATGAATTTTTCAAGATTACATAAGAATCCTTCAAGTTATACTATCTCCACCAAATCTTGCCTATCATATCTATTCATTCAAACCTAAAAATTTCAGAGGATCTTCTTCTCTCTCGCGAAGGAGAGGAACAAACAACTAGGGCCAATCTGGTTTTGAAAAAAAAACCAGTATGTGTCAAAGCACAAAGCAATGGTTGGATCAAACGTTCATCAGAACATGTATAACTGGAGTTTTTTAAGTTTTGTCAGGGTAACAAAGACCCAAGTAACAGTATCCAAACAGTAACCAAAGTGTCTTGAGTAGCAGTAGTATCCATAGTGTCTTGAGTAACAGTGGTAGTCTGAAACGCTCTTTAAAAGTCTGAATCGGAAAGAATCGGGCTGTCTCGGCATTGAAGATGTGGTAACAATTGTAATGAACGTTGGATGTGCAGGCCTAAAACTTGCTTTGTGTTCCAAATTATATATTGTTATTTAGAATCTCCTATTAAACCAAAATTTACTTTGAAACCAACATATGAAATTATTATTTATTTATTTTTGCTAGGAAAAGGTTTTTTTGAATAAAAAGGATTACATACTAGAATTGAGGATTTCAGAGATATTTCCTAACCATTCTCCTAAGGTTCTAGATCTTTCATAACCATTACCCAGAGGTTCTAGATCTTCTGCTAAACTTAGCGATTGTCACCCATTTCAATTTAGTTCCTTTTCGATATATATATTTTGCATACAACAAAATATGACTTAAAACCTAAAACGTGCACCCTAACTGAAATCTGCGTATCACGTGACAGTACTCTTTGTCAAATGCTTTGTAGATTTTTTTTAGCCCTTCCTGAATTGTTTTCTTATATTCATCCTTCTTGTAAAAAAGTTCTGGTCCACCCCTAGCTAACCGTATTTCAGCCCACCTCTATCTCTGCTAGTCAGTTCCCCTCCTGGTAAATTTTTTTTTGGCTCCACCCCTACAAGCCAACCGCAGTCTACCCCAACTCCATCTTTCCTAGTCAGTTGCCTTCATCCTCAATACCCTTAAGGACGAGCCAATTAACTACACATCCAATCCAGTTGGCTTTCAAGCCTAAAATTTGAAAGATATTAGGCTTCCAGTTCTATTTTGCTTTATTTGCACTTCCTCTAGTTTTTTTCACATCCCTTTAACCGGGTGTCCGACTCCCCTATGCCACCCCCTACCCAAACACAGACACCCTCTCAGAAGCGAATGTTATTTTTGACAAGATACAACTGGGTCCAACTTTTTGAGCACTATAGATGAAAACAAAAAAAACATATATTGTGGTTGATACCAATGTAGGTAGTTTCGGATTCCTGTCGACCGAGACACTAGGACAATTTTATTTCTGGGAGATTCTAGGTGAAATCTCGGAGTAACTACCGATACTTTGTTTTCGAATTTTATAAAAATACTATGTATATCTGACATTTTTCAAACATTTTTCACACATAGTTGTGCATATATATAATGAAATAACACTAATTTCTACAAATAGAAACATGTTTTCATTCAAATTAGTAACAAACCAATATCCATACAAATTTCAAAAACTTCAACCAAGATTTCCGGTAAATTTCGGAAAATTCTATTCGAGCCAACCCAGATTCAACCAAATTTTTTGGCCGATTCCGACCAAATTTCGTCTCGACGAAATCAAATATTTCGCTACCTTGAATGCTGAAATCTAAATTTTCGGCGAGATCTTAGCTATCTCGCCGGAGATTGACTACATTGGTTGATATCATATTGCCAAATCGAAAGTAATAGATATATATCGTCCCAGAGTGTTTTCTTTAACTTTTCCAAGTTGGTTCTAGTTACAACCCAGAACGGAAAAATGCAGGACCACACTTGGTTCTAGTTACAACCTAATAGAAAGAAACCTCACTTGTTGCCGGGACCTTAACGGAAGAGTTTAAAATCTTAAAACCATGAAGTCAAACACAAAGGGGAACTAAGTTGACTTTAAAATGTTTGACATTTTGACAGCAGGGAAATTTCATCATCATAAATACGTAGAAGATTTACAATAATCAATTTGTCCACCATGAATTTGATCTTCTCACCTTCTATCACATCACATGGATTACACTACATTTATGTTTATGGTTCTTTGGTAAACCACTTGTTTCCAAGAATTCATTGTATGCTATGGCTCTTTTCTTCACCATAATTCCCAGATGCGATGTTACGTTTTACAGATTGGCAGCTGGGGTTTCTTAAACGGACACTACACTCTACACGGTAATTTAGTCCATGGTGCCCATTCAAAAGGCGGAAGAGCAGGTGTAAATTGTTTGTCAACTCTTGTTGCACCATGAATCATTGTAAAATCATCTTTGAAAAGAAAAATCAACTCCTGTTTAATTTTGTGAAAAGTCGTAGAGTTACTTCTGTTTTGAGAAAGAGGATTAAGATTGCTAATAATAAGCTGTCGAAAAGTCGTAATATCACATGCTTGGCTAAAATGTGCCTTTATAAACCTGACGAGATTGGGGGTATACCTAATGAGACAAAACCTGAGTCATTTTGAAGTAAAATAACGCACCTCTTAACCATGTATTTTCTACATAGCTAAATCTACAATGATTAACGCTAATTTAATTGAAATAATTAGATTAGTAAATTAATTAGAATAGTTAGTTGATTTATATGAGTGGATTTGGAAATAATTGAGAGTAAGAAAGAAAATGAAGTAGTAGAGAAAGTTTTGGGGGGAAAAGTTAGGGTTTTTGAGAAATTTGTGATATGAGTGAGATGAGTGATTCTAATCCTGATTTTGAAGTGGGGGAGTCTTCTAATTTTCCTCATACAGATGAGTACTTGTATGATAATCTACCAAATTATGATGACATGGATTATATGCATGATCCTCACTTTTATTTTCCTCAAACTCAAGATGGATATGGAAGTGATAAATGTCTTGAGCCAAACGTAGAATCCAATGACCCAGAAGAAGATAAGGGAGCTGCAAGTAATCTGGTACACAACTTACGTGGTGAAGATTGTGATTTTTCCATGCAAATGATTAATTTCTTTTTTCACTTTTGCTGCCCAGTATCGGCAAGGTCGACGATCATCGACCATGCCGACTGTAGGCGTCGACATGGTTTATATTACCAAATGCCACGACTTTTCATGAGCAGTGTTCTAGTCGGCATGGTCATAAATAAGAACCCTGCCGACTATAAGATTTTTGCAGCACAGGAGACAGGTTGTGAAACTTGCTTAAGCCGGCATTGTTTTTGATACGTCGACCCTGCCGACTATAGTTTGGTCGGCATTGTTTTATTCTTCGACCGTGTCGGCTGTTCTTTGGTCGTTGCTGTTTTATATATCGACCCTGCCGACTATTGTAATACATATCAACTAACTTTTGATGTTTTGTAGATTGCATTGGTACCGATGACGGATCAGCCTCAAGCTCAGAGGGTTACGGGTCCTGATACTTCCGCACATTATGCTAATGATTTGGAATGGAAGGAAAAAGGCGACGCAGTCAATTGGATTGTTTAGAAAGCAAAAGAGAAGATGTGCGTTCTAGTGAAAAACATCCAACAAAAAGATTCGCGGTTTGAAATGGTATGCGAGTGTAGCTGGTTGGACGCAAGTCACAAGAGAAAGGGTTATGTGTATGATAAGAAGACGACTAGGGTGTACAAGACGAAGTCAAAGAAGCGTGGATGCCCATTCAAGATTATTTTTTGGAGGAACAAAGAAACCGATAACATGTGGAGAATGAATAGAGTTGATGTTGGCTGGCATAACCATAAAGATCCGCAAAGTCTTGTTGGAAACTCCCAAGTTGCCAAGTTAAAACCACACGAGTTCGAACAAGTAAGAACAAGCTGGGGAATTAAACCAAGTAAGCTCCTTAGTAAGTTCAAGAAGGATGACCCGCGTAACCTTTCTTCATTGTCTACAATTTATGCGTCCAAAGCAACTATCAAAAGAATTGAATGGGATGGAAGAAAGGTATAATGGAAGAATCACAATGGTTGGCCCACAAATACAACTACACGGTGAGACACCATGAGTTATCGGAGGGGAGGGTGGATCGTATTTTTCTTGCGCATCCCGATATGATTCAATTGGACCGGTGCTTTTACCAAGTTTTGTTAATGGATTGTACTTATAAGAGGAATAGGTACAACATGCCTTTGTTGAACATTATAGGCAAACATCAGACACGCAATCATTCACGGTGGCATGGTGTTTTATGGATCGCGAGAAGGATGATAGCTATATTTGGGCATTGGAAACTTTGAAGATTCTCTACCACGAATACGAGACTCCCGGGGTTGTAGTGACCGAAAATGAGCAGGCAATAATGAACGCCGTGAGGATAGTTTTTCCCAAGGCACAAAATTTTCTTTGCACGTGGCACATACAATGCAGTCTTAGAAAGAATTGTAGGAGTCATATCCAAAAGCAAAAGGCAAAGAAAGGTACTAAACGTGAAAAAGAGGAAGATGAACGTCTTAGTAAACTAACTAAAGAGGAGAGAGGGGAAGAGAAAAAGAAAGAAGACGAAGAATGGAAAGAAGGTGAGATCAAAGTTGGGTTATTCATGAAATCGTGGGATAAGTTGGTTTGGTCGATGAGTGTGGAAAGATATGAGATAAACTTGAAGGAGGTCGAGGATGATTGGGGCACTAATTACCCCAAAGTAGTGGAATATTGCAAAAGACAATGGTTAAGGCCACACAAAGAGAGGTTTGTATATGCTTTTACTTACGACTATAAACATTTCAAACTTGAGTCCACAAGTATGGTAGAGCAAGCTCATGGGAGACTAAAAGGTCTACTTTTCACGAGTCAAAATGTGATTGTGACGGTGCAACATGCTATCCATGAGTACACTAATAATGATATCAACAAGATAAGTAAGCAATTCGAAGAAAGTAGGTACAAGAAGTTGAAGGAGTTTAAGGAGGATGATTGGTTGCTTGTTGGTATACATAGCAACGTCTCGCATTGGGAAATACGTTTCATGATGAAACATCTCAAGTTGTATCAAAAGTATGATGACCCGAGTACTCCTTGTAAGTGTAGGATAATGAAGGCTATTAGACTTCTGTGTCGTCATATGCTTGGTAGGTATAAAACTACGATTCTGATTGAAGATATTGATCCTTATTGGAAGAAACTATCTTTTATCCCGGCTCCAAGAGAAGATCCCGGTGAAGAGTTTGGCGACATGGAACTTGGGAGAATAATCCTTGACAAGTACCCCACATTGAATAGGTTGGAAAAACAAACTATGAAGCACAAGTTGATGCCGATTTTTTACCTTTTTATGGAAGAACTACAAGAACCTTTGAAACAAGATCCAGCGGGTAGACCACCTACCACAAACACAGGGGCGGAAGAAAGGGAACAAATTAAAGATTATTTGAGTACAACATGCGATCCATGCGAACATGATTATACCGAGGCGAAATACAAAGAGGAGACGACTAAAAAGAAAAGAGATCGTCCGAGGAAAGAAACAACTACACCAACGGTTTCAAACTTGAATCCAAATAGCACTCCACCTCTTGAGAGTCAACCAAGTATGGAAGTTGTTGTAAAGAAAGGGGGTCGGTCGAGGAAGAAAACACCCACACCAATAGAAAAACCCATGGAGCCAAAGATTACACCTATTGAGGGTCAAGCAAGTCAAGGAGATGTTGTGAAGAAAAGAGGTCGTCGGAGGAAGGTAGTAAAACCGGTATTGGAAGAGTAACGCGTACAACTCCCTCAAATTATTCGAGAGTTCGTTATTGGTACCGACGATGTCCTAAAGGATGGAAATTGTGGGTTTCACGTTGCCTCCCAATAATTAGAACACCTAGGTGGAGCGGTTGGGGAGAATCTCACCCAATGTCAATACATAAGAAAGAAGATGGCCACTCGACTAGAAAAAGACAAGGAGTTTTATATCTCAATGATGCTAGAAGGTTCGATGGAGGACAAAGAAGTGACTTTTAAAGAATTGCTTACTAGTGTTAAAGGCTCAGAGGGAAATGCACCGATCAAATGGGAGCATTGGATAAGAATGCCGGAGTATGGCCATCTATTGGCGGATACGTGGTCATGCGTAGTACATTTTTTTAGTAACGGATGTTGTGTAGAATTTGCACCGAAACATGCGGTTTGTGTGGAGAAACTCAAGTATAAAAGAATTGTTATGGCTTTGGTGGATAAAAATCATTTTATTGGTCTACAACTCAACAAGGAATGTCCATTACCTCCTCTTTGTAGGTTTAGTTTTTGGGAAAACTTCATAAACAACAAGAGCAAGGAATGGGTGAAACTTTATGAGGACAATATGCACCTTTGGAATGCTTTATATGAGTCTAACAAAAGTCCCATAGATTTGAATGAACTCCCTCCAATAGATTTGAGCGATTGGTGATTGCGCTTAGGAAATAAGGAATCTTTTTGTACTCACATTCGTGTTTTGTGTAATGTACTTTGGAGTACTACAAATGAATGAAATGAAATGAAATGGATGTGATTTTTTTTGGTGTTTACTCCTTCCGTCGGCACTGTTTTGTATTTTCTAACCAGCCGACTTAAGCGTTTTACTGTACCGTCGGTATTGTTTTTCTTCTACGACCCTGCCGACTATACAATTAGTTTGATTTATTCCCCAGGGTCGTCAAGTTATAATTTTTTCAGGTTGCCGACTGCATGTGCCTGAAAGCAGTGGAAAAGAAAGTCTGGGATGGTCGTGGTCCTCCTATAATGCCGACTTATTGTTAGTCGGCACGCTTACTATTTTGTTCACTGCCAACTGTTCTGCCGTCGGCATTCTTAGAATTTTTTATAATGCCGACTAAAATAGAAATTAAATAACTTTAGTAATATGGATCAACCTTGACGACTATGAAGAAGTCTTTATTTTACATGAACTATAACATGCCGACTGTAACACTTTTAGTACAATGAGATGCACTCAACACTTAATTAGAGCATACAAATCTTAAAAACTTAACCCTAACACATTTGGGACATAGATAATATCTTTTTCCGGTACACAATTTTTTAGGAGAGGTAATTAGCTTCATCTTACCGTCGCAACATGGATTTGTGCATGGTAGAAGGTTGATTTTAGCAACTTCATCTTCATACGAATCTAGGCGCTCATCTATCCAATAGAAAAACCCACAGCAGGTGCATTTTGAAGCATACAGATGATATACATCTCCTATTGCAGCTTTCATGAGAAATAAGAACCCCTTACAACCATCAATGGTGCATTTGTTTTCTCCAAAGGGACAATCATTTGCAAAATGACCACTTAGTGTATAAAGACTACAAATATTTGGTTGTGTTGCACTTGAAACTTCCATTCATTATGCATGGTTGAAGATGAAGTTGAAAGTGCTTTTATAATAACAACACACTAAATGTCTTGATTTTGAAAATTCTAGTCGTTGTGTATTCAATGGGTTGTACTTTGTACTTAAAAGTAATATTTTTAAACTACTAACATTAACATGTTATAGTAAGTCGGCAAGATCGAGCATTTCAAACCATGTGGACTACTTATCCCTGACAGCACTGTAACAGAAAGCCTGGGATGGTCGGCAAGGTCGAGCATTTCAAACCATGCCGACTTACTGCAACTCTAATATTTTTTAAACCTGCAGAAAAAAGAATAAGTTTCTAAAACAAGTGAAACTGAAAATTAACATAAGTTTAAGAGTTACTGACAAGTCTAAAACCACAATCTAAGAGTTCAAAACATAATATTGGAAACATAATTATGCAAACATATCAAACAAAGTTTCATGGATCCTTCTCATTATTGTTACCTTCCTCCACATCACTAGCCTTTTCACCATCACTAGCTTTTTCACCAGCATCAGCTTTTGCTTTTCCCTTCACTAGACCTATGTAGTCACCAACCTCATTGTAATAGGGTTTCACTCCAGAAAAATCAGATGCCTTGAAAAATGTTCTTGGATCAACCTCCTCTGATGATGTGCATTCAACATAGTTGAGGGGATTGCTAGGAATGTTCATAAACCTTAGAAATTCTTCAGGATCTTTCTTACCCATCAGAAGTAACTTTCTTACAGGCCAATTCTCTTCAGTTTCATCATTAGGATCTTCTAAAGAAGGATAAATCTTGTCAATCCATTCTAATAGCTCTGCTGCATTGTTAAGACAAGGGATGTCTTATATGTTTTCCTCTGGGAACCTAAACAATACAAAAATAAAAGATATGAAAATTTTACACATTGAAACATGGTTCTGGTCACCTAGTCGGCATGGTCGATAATCTAAACAATGCCGATTAATACTTAGTCGGCAAGGTTGTATTCATCTACAACGTCGACTAATACACAGTCGGCATTGTCCTATTCATATAAGATGCCGACTATTAACAAAATTGAACACTGAAAAATCAAGTTTCTGTGACATAAAGTCGGCAAGGTTGGTTATTGATTACCATGCCGACCCTGGTTAAAGTTTCACAGTTGCCATGACAATTATGAAAAGTCGGCATGTTATTCATGTCACGACCCTGCCGACTACAACTTACATCCTAAGGCCGGCATCTTATTTTTTTAAAAACCCTGCCGACTAAGGACCCTGAAAATAATCATTTTCGATTTCTAATCTAATATAACAATCAAAACACACAACACAATGATGGGTTTGAGTTTAGACATCACTTACAGTCTTCTTTTCGCTGGTGGAGGGTTCTTTTCAACATTCTCAGGGATTGCATTCTCGGGTTTACTGATTTCACTAGTTCCAACTTTTCCCTTACCTTTTCCCTCTGATTTGGATCTTTTGATATTACTTGTTGAATCTTTATTGCTGCTTGATCGTTTAGAATCAACCATTTTTGTGGAAAATCAAAGTTGACAATTTGCAGAGAGGTTAATGGAAGATGAAGGAGGAAGAGAAGATTAAGAGTTGGTTTAGTTTTTAATTTTAGGGTTAACCGATTAAAATAGGGTTTAGTTTTTAAGTTTAATTAGTTCAAGGGTATTCAAGTAAACTCACCCATATTTTACCTCCCCTTAGTAAGGGCACTAGGTCCATTTAAATCTGGGTATACCCCAATCTCGTCAAGTTTATAAATATCATATTTTTTTATTTAAAAAAAAAAATTTAATTTAAAATGTTATTTTAATTTTATATTTTCTTCGCTTAAAAATGAAGAATCCTTTTAGCATGGAAATTTCATCTCAAATCTATCTCATAACAGGAAAGTCAGACCAATTCATCTACACTCATAGTTGGGTCAATTCAAACTTAAAATTTCCCACCCTACAGCATGACGGGGATGGAAACAATGGACCATGGTCAAAGAAGGGAAGTGTGTCAGCCTCATCAACTGTTTGGATATTGATACTAATACAAGGAGAAGACCCGGTCTCATATTCAAAGTATACATTATGCCATGCTTGAGAAACTTCTTATAGGTTAGGTGATTTTTCATACTGCCACACGAAATTACCAAATTTTATTAGGGGTTATCGGTTGTTTTAGCGGTACTGATAACGCAGATATGGTGTAAATAAATCATCATCAGGGTTATCGGTTATGGTTGATGATGATTTTTAATATAGATTTACACTTTTACGGTTAGAAACATGTAAACTCTTTACATGACAATAATCGTACGATAATATCAAATCAAACTTTTTATGATTCTTCCACTAAATTGATCTTTTCTTTTTCTTTTTCTCCTTTAAAAAATAAAAGTCTAAAGAATATAGAAATCATTAGACGCGTCATTAGCTTTCCACATGCTTATATAAGAATTTGCAAGACCAGTTCATACTTCATATATACCTGTCAATTGATGTTTGTTTTTTTCCCCATTGCTTTTTATTCAATCAAACCCTCCTAAATTGCTCCATAAATTAAACTACTTCTTGGAAACTTCCAATGCATTTAATTTTAAAAAATATATATCGCTGTTATGATTTGTAAGCAAGCATTGGTTTCTTCTTCATTTATTTTTGCAGCTTGTTCCCTTGTTTGTTTCCAAACTCCATATGACCTTACATTGTTGTTGTTTCTAGTAGACAAGTCCACTCTATAATACAAATGAAATCTGCAACTTGCATGGAGTGCAATAATATGCTGCATGATAAATTTTCATGATAAATTTTCAGAGTGACGCTGAAACTACTAAAATGTTTTGATAATTCATGTGAAACTTCATCACATGCTAGACGACGTTTTGAGATGAAAGTTATGTTTTCTTTTTAAATCTAACTCAACAACACTAATCCGAATAAGATCATAATCAAAATTAAGAAGGAGGACAAATTAGAGAGACATGGAATCAGAGAGACATGGAATCAGACAAACCACTTGGCTATAAGATCACCGAGCCCAACATACAGCAAACTATAGGCCCACTCCTCACTCATGATGCTCATTTGACACTTGTCTTTTGGCATTCATTCTCGTTAGCTTTTTTAGATCGCTGATAAAAGTGAAATAAACATAGTATGGCTATGGAAGAAAATTTACCGTCTTGTGATGCTGATGTAACCGCAAAGAGGAGCAAGCGTTTGCTCGGCCGTGTGTTGATAGGAAAATAGATAGCTAGGTGGTAGCTCCTGTAACAATAAAGGCCGGGATGATAAAAATCCTGGTTGTATAGCACTTGAAAACAAAGGATTTTGAAATTTCGAAAATTTCCTAGTTGTAACCGGAGAGGAAGAAATGAAATTACAGTGTAATAATTGATGCATGAGTGATGAGTCAAATATAAGAAGCAAGACGAAGAAGTATTAACGTAGTACAAATATATGCATTAGTACACAAAGTACAACTTGTACTTGGAAGACTTAATTTTTTTCTATATCCTTGTCTCAAAGGTTTATATAGCATGGAATATCACATGAGGATTCTTCGGCCGTGGAGATCACACAGCCAGACAACTATGATATACTTCCTCTGTACTAGAAAGAGTAGAGAGGAAACTACGTGTGCGGTAATGCTGCATAATTAATCTTCAGAGGGATTCTAATACTGGATGCTGTGAAAATTTGACTGAAACTACATGCTTTTCTAAACGACGTTTTGATAACCAGGATCGCTGCATGCATGCATGCAGATTTGAGAAGATTTTCGTGGATACTTCGGGTCTGAATAGGGTAGTGTCCGGATTCTTTTTGTTTTCACATCTATTTGTTGCACCACCAGCAATCCTCACTGCATGCCATTCTGCCACTAATCACTGTTCTCCTTCTCAAATGACAATTGTGTGGTAGATGCTCAAGGAGTATTTTTGGCAAATTTCATTTAATTCTCTGCATGCCAAATTTTGTATTTTACTAACTGATTTTGATTTTTTTCCCCCCTTCTCTGTTACTTTGTGAAATCAGAACCATCCATTCATCCAAATGTGTTAACCATGCATGCAGTACCTCAGATGGTGGTGGAAATGAAACATCGAAACCAAAGCCAGCACACGGAAATCTATTACCTAAAGTGAAAAGATTTCGAAGATATACAGATGTCGTTACTTTCAGGTTGTTTAACCAAGTGGCGGTCTAAACCGGAGCTTTATCGTTTTTTACAAATGTTGTTTTTCCGTCATTTTCGATGCTTAGTTTCACTTTCTCTTTCACCAATTTTACCCAAGTAGGATATCTAAATCATGTTTCCAATAGTACCCCAACACCTACATGACATTTAAATTTTCAAAAATTTTATGACTTACCTAGAGTTGATTCATTTCTATGGTAAAAGTTTAAAAAAGATCAATAAACTTGGATGATCTTGTTTCTTTTCAAGGGTTTATTTAGTACTAATACTTGTTTCTCATGCTGCTTCTACAATTAAAAACATATCAGATTCATGTTAAACAAAAGTTGCACAAAACGGTGTTGGAACAACATGTAGAGGTGTCCTCCTCGTAGTAGTGATACCATATGTTTCAGCCATGTCTAGTTCCTCACTGCTAGCACCATTAGGCAATTCCCAGTCGAACGCGTATAAGAGATTAGCAAGAACAAGTTCCACCACTGCAATGCCAAATGATATGCCAGGACACCCTCTTCTCCCAGACCCAAATGGGATAAATTGAATATGTTGACCTTTAAAATCGATGGGGTTGTTTATGAATCTCTCTGGAAGGAACTCTTCTGGTTTATCCCATAATTTGGGGTCTCTTTGAACTGTCCACACGTTGAGGAAAACATCTACGTTTGGTGGGAGATCATAACCACCTAGTTTTGCATTGGCCGAGGGTTTCCTTGACAAAGTCGGTACCGGTGGATGCATTCTTAGTGTTTCTTTAACGATGCATTTCAAGTAGTCCATTTGATTAATGTCGTGCTCTTCCACCTTATTAGTTTTGTTTCCAGCAGCCACTCTTCTTACCTCTTCCTGTGCTTTCTTCATCAGCTTTGGATTCTTTATAAGCTCTGCCATAGCCCAATCCAAGACAGTTGCAGATGTATCAACTCCACCGACAAACATGTCCTGTTCATTCACCATACTTGAAATTAAATTATGAAGTTCAAGAGCAAATAATTATATTTAAGAGACATATAACATTACCATAATTATTCCTTTCATGCACTCTCTGGTGAAACTGAGGTTATTCTTTCCGGCATGAAGCAGTATATCTATAAAATTTCTCTTTTCATCTTTGCCATGATGATCACTATTATCTACTTGCGAATTCGTACGATCATTGATAATTTGATTAAAGAAAATATCTAATTCTTGAGCGGTTTTTCTCAGCTTCGCATCATATCCATTGACGTAATCCAACCATTTAAGCCATGGAAAGAAATCTCCAAAACTGAATAACTCAATCAATGAGTTCGCTTTCTGCAACAACCCTAGAAATCTGTCAGTATACTCCTTGCTAAAATTACCCCCAAGGGAACACCTAAATATGATGGCATTTAACGTAGTTAACAGTGTCTCGGTCAGATTAACCATTCCCCGCTCTCTTGACGACCAAGCAATATTTTCAATCATTCTATCAACTTCCTCTTCTCTTATATACTTGAAAGATTGGACCCTCTTTGGACTCAACAGTTCAAGAACACAAAATTTCCTTAGTTGTTTCCATTGCTCATTATATGGAGACATAATTATATCATTTCCACTGCAAAAGAGAATTTTGAAAGCTTTCACCGGAATCCTATCCGCGAAAATAACGTCATGGGTCTTTAGAATTTCAGCTACCGTCTCTAAAGATGAAACAACAAGTGTAGGCTTGTTGCCAAATTTGAAGAGCATAATTGGACCGTACTTCAAAGACATTTGATGAAAGAATTGGTGAACCAAGGGAGTTATTTGATGAAAATTCCCAAAGATTGGAATCTTCGGAGGTGAAGGTGGTAAATTGAGCTTTGTGTTTGATCCAGGTTTCCTAAGGATACAGAAAATGACATAGGAAAAGAGAAGAGTTGAGAACAAAAGCATGATCGGATGAAACAACATGATTGTAAATTTTATTCTAAACAATGGGTTTTCTCAATCTATATATATGAAAACCAAAATTTATTATTATATTTCTTGTTTTTTTTTTTTTTGGGATTAATTTGAGCAATAGAAGATTTTGATGTTAAGCGAGTTAAGATGAGGGTTAAGATATCAACATTACTACCTACAAAAGATGATGATCATGCCTAATGTCACATGAGTAGATTTTGGATTATGACTTATGGATCAACTCAAAATTTTCACTGTACCATTCTAGATTTTAGAACAAATTATGGGTCGCAATAAAAATATAGCGTCATAAGACAGATTTTGCGTCATTGGGCAAGTTAAGGGGGAGATTTCTGATCAGCACTTCTACCCCCACCAGTAAGGGTAGGTCTTTTACTTTTCAAATTGTGCAACTTGGGTGCAATATTAATGCTGCATATTGAATAACCTGGAAAACATTGCATGCATGGAGATTTGAAAAGATTTACATGGAGATTTCGGGTCTGATTAGGATATTCTCCAAAATCTTTTTGCTCTCCGACTATTTTGTTTTCGCATCTATCTGCACCACCGGCATTCGTCGCTGCATGCCATTCTGCAACTAATCACTGTCCTCAAATGACAATTGTGTGGTAGATGCTCTACAATTATTTTTAGCAAATTACAATTAATTCTCTGCATGCGAAAGTTTGTATTTTATTAACTGATTTTGATTCTTTTTTTTTTCTTCTGTCTTTTACTTTGTGAGATCAGAACCATCCATTTCTCCAAGTTTGTTACGTAGGAAGGAACCGTGCATGCAGTACATCGCAACCTTCGAATGGTGGCGGAAAGGAGACATCGAAACCTCGGCCCACTGAAATCTTTCACCCAACATGAGGAGATTTTCGAAGAAATCGGTGGTTTGACCCACAGATGTCGTTACTATTAGGTTGTTAACCAAGTGTCGGTTTAAAACGAGACCTTTATCGTTTTTTTACAAATGTTGGTTTTTCGTCATTTTCAATGTTTAGTCTCACTGACTTCCTCTTTTACCAATTTTACCCTAGTAGGAATCTAATAGGAATATCCATTATAAATGTATTTATTTTACCCTGGTAGGAATCTAATAGGAATATCCATTATAATTTATTTTATGTAAATTTTTCCCATTAGTACCCCATATGAAAATGAATTCTAATTTTAATTTTAAGAAAATAATACCTTAAATTATTTCATTTTTATTTTGATGATAAAGTTTAAAATAGATCAACAAGACAACAAACTTTACGCATGAATATGAGATTTGGGTTTGAAAGATTATTTTTTATTCTACGATCTATTTTGTTCTAGTAATTGTTTATCATGTTGTATACTACCGTTGGGTATATATATGATTTATGTCGGGAAAATCGATAAATTATTGAGTGAATACAAATGATCGTATACTGGATCGATATTTAGTAGATATGAATATGCGGAAGAAATTGTCGTATACCTGTTATTTTTCCAGAGAATAATTATGCACTTTATTATTGAATAATTATAAAATTACCGGTCCAATGAAAATCATTGATTTTTACCTAATTTGTGCCAAGAAGTCGGTAAATTATCCAGTAAACGTAAATTGTCGTTTATTGGTTTTTTCTCTTTTCAGACACAACACATCGTACTTCATGATTGAGTAGTTACAATAATGCAGATTCGGTAAAGAAATTGTCGTCTACCTGTTATTTTTCCAGAAAATAATTATCCATTTTATTATTGGATAATTATCTATAAAATTGAAGATTCGCCAATAAAAATTAGTGCTTATTGCCTTATTTGTCAAGACGGTGAATTAAAAATGTAAATTCTGTGTACTGATTGTTGTTCTTCAAACCTAATACATTGTAACTCATTATTGAGTAGTTATGGTTCGATAAAAAAGTTGTCATTTACCTGCTTTTTTTTCCAGAGTATAATTGTGTACTTTATTCTTAAATAATTACAAAACTGCAGATTCGCTAATGAAAATTGATGATTTTCACCAGATTTGTGTCAGGAAATCAGCAAATTATTAAGTCAATGCAAATTGTCGTTTAATGGTCGTTCCTTTTCTGAAACGTAACACGTTGTGCTTGATTATTGAGTAGGTTTGAAATTGCATATTCTGTAAAGAAATTGTCGTTTACCTGTTGTTTTCCCAGAGACTAATTATGCACTTATTTATTGAACAATTATATAACTTCGCTGATAAAAATCAATGATTTTTACCTAATTTTCGTCAGGAAGTCGGTAAATTATTCAATAAGTCCTTTACTGGCCTTTTGCTCATTCCATATGTACCACATTGTAGTTCATGATTGAGTCGATAAAAAATGTAAATTCGGTAAAAAGAAATTGTTGTGTACCTGTTATTTTCCAAGAGTATGATTGTGCATTTTTTTTAATATAAAACTACATACTTGATAATCAAAAACAATAACTTTTACCTGTCGTTATTCCTCCAAATTAACTAGATAAACTTCAATATCCATTAATAAGAAATTAGGCACATTGAATGGATAACATGTTCCTAACTATACATGAACTCCAGATATACGAAGGTTGTTTTGGTCAACTTATACATCCCACATTTGTAAACATGATTTCTATGGAATCCTTAAAACAAAAATTACAAAAGTACTTTCAAGGGTATTCTAGGTATTACAAGTTCTCCGTTCCCAAAGAAAAACATACGAGTTCGCTGACTATTTAAGAAGAGCAAGGGGGAATAGAACCTTCACAGTTCACACTACACTAGATCCTAAACAATGAGAGAAACATTTGAAGAAGAGAATGTAATCTCTACTGTCATTACTGAAACAAAATCTCTCCCAAATTTCTAGATCTTCAAAATGGATAATGGCGTCAGTAGGAACTATATAGAAGTAAATTATGAAAATGAGTATTCATTTTCAGAAGTTTATGATGAATATCTTTCATCACTCTCTTCTTCCACTCCTTCTTCTTCTTCTCCATCTTCTTCTTCTGCAGTTCCTGAGTATTCATTTTCAGAAGTTTATGATGAATATCTTTCATCACTCTCTTCTACTCCTTCTCCTTCTTCTGCAGTTCATGAGTATTCATTTTCAGAAGTTTATGATGAATATCTTTCATCACTCTCTTCTTCTACTCCGTCTTCTTCTTGTCCTTCATCTTCTTCTGCAGTTCCATATGATTGTTTATCATCTGATGATCAATTATATTCTGTTTTCAACAGTCTTCCACAACTCGCAGAGTGGTCGACAGAAGATAAGAAGTTATTTGAGAATGCTCAGGCTGAAATCAACTACTTGGATATGCCCGAGAGTTTCCAAAAGATGTCGTTAACGATACCTGGTAAAACCAATGAAGAAACCGGGCAACATCATCAATTACTTGGTGGTAAAAAAAATCCCATACCCGTCGATGATGATAATAATAAGAATAAGAAGAAGAAGAACGTCATCGGTCCTACTACTGGATCTATAAGCAGAAAAGGAAAGGAGAAAGTAAGTGATGATAAGAACGAAGTACGAGTCGATTCTTCTTGTAGAGCGAGAATACAGGCTATTCTCAGTCGGGCACGGCATGGTTTGCAGAGACCTTCAAGAAAAGGGTTTGGAGTTGGAATAAAAAAGCCAAACAGAAGGACTCCTATTCCTTGGACTGAAACTGAACACAAGTTTGTATTTTCATCTCTATTTAACTATCTCTCTAATTAAGTGGCTAATATCCTCATTGAAAAGGATTAAAAATTGCAAATTTTCTGTGGTGTTGGCAGGTGCTAACTTAAGAGTGTTTTGGAGTCGTACGAGTACTAGAATGATTAACAATCCTTATGTTAAGAAGAATGCAAGCTAGTTTTTAATTATCATATTTGTGCAATGTTTTACGTTCTAATTACAGGTTGTTCCTGGAGGGATTGGACAAACATGGTAGAGGAGACTGGAAGAACATTGCCAGGCACTTTGTGCGTACTAGGAGCGCAGCACAAGTTGCCAGTCATGGCCAGAAACATTACATCCGCCTTGCCAAGCAACCAAAGGAGGTGGAGGGCGGAAATCAAGAAGGCCAAAGGACTAATACTGATACTGTCAATAGGCATCGCGGTATAAGCAACATCAGCGTAATAAAGGAAAACGGCAGAAGCGGTTGGTCAGGGTATGAATCTAGCTCTAGCAGCACGTATCCTCATGGAGCTAATATCACTAAGTATAAACCCATTGTTCCAGTTCTATATCCTAGCCGTGACAGAAATTTCTTGCTACCATTCATTGCATCTCGTAATCGTAAGTCTAAACTATTCCGCTGGTTGTGCTTCAGATCATCGTATATATCAACTAGAGGTAGCTACACACCAATTTGGCACCAGCAGGAGCAGGTGTTGAACCCATCAGTGGCCAACTATGGTATGAATAGTGCATCATCCACAAACCGATACTCATACCAGCCCGCACATATTAATGGAGCAATGAGGATGAATTACCCATCAAACGGTGCTGAACGAATGATGATCGACAACCATCTGGGAAGCAATACTGCATCAACGATCATCCACTTGAGGTCGAACAATATTATGCTTAACGGAAGAATGACAGCTTTGGATGACCCATCCAACGCCTACATTCTCAACAACGCATATATATTATGATCTTTCTACCCGTTCATATGATCACCCAACCAGAAATAGTACTGCAAACAATAATCAACTCAACCAAATGTGAGAACACAGGGTGGCTAAGGATGAGTTATCTAGTGACAAAATATAATAATGTAAATAAATAAGAGCATGTAGTTCTCTGGGAATAATGTAGTTAAATAAGGTACCAGCATATGGAAGGACGAAGCTGGTGAACAAGTATGAAGTTTTAAATAAGACGAAGACCCTTTGTTGTTAGATATAAAAATAAAAGTTCTATGTACGTAATAATAAGATGGTGAGCTCAGAATTGTAATGCAACATGAACTTGTTTCTCTTTTGTCAACATTAGTGAAGTTTTTTTTTTTTAGTAAATCCCTCTCTTTATCAGTGTTTTTTGCTCTTCATCATGAACCCTATATATATCAATCACATCAGGTTTATTCATGGAATGTCTTGCATTACATAAAAGAAATTTCTGATTTTTGTCATCAGAGATACCACATTTCTTAGTTAAGAACAATGTATTGGGTTGAATCAACCAATTTGATCTCTTAAGAGCTGGAAATGATAACCCGAAATCTAGAAATGGTGCTTTCTTGTTACATCATTCAGCTACAAGCTACTAGCATGCTATAGCAACAATATCAGCTGCTGCTCAAGGATGACTTGCGTGTTCCTTGCCACTGACTTGCGTGTATGTCCGTCAATGTTGTCAGAAATTCCACATGCTCAACACTGCAGCGCTCTTTTTTTGTTTGTGAACGGAAAGACTACAGTGCTCTAGCAAATCCCCCCCCCCCCGGCCAGAGGCGCCACCCCCACCCCCCAAAAAAAAAAAGCTTTCATCAGAGTTAACAAAAACCAATTCATATAATGAAAAGAAGAGAAGTGCAAAACCCAAACAACCTTCTGGTTGTCATAAAAAAGCTAGGATATCTGCAGCCATTTTCTCGACTACTTTTCATGCTTAACTTTCCCACAAGTAAGTCTGAGATAGTTTGCAGAGAAAGGAAATCATCCTGAAAAGTAACCCAAAGCAAGCAATAAAAAGTATGGGTTAGTCGCAAAGAGAAGTATACCATAGATGTTTCAAAAAAAAAAAAAAAAAAAAAAGTATACCATAGATTAAAAACGGAGTAGCTGCACAGGTTTTCCCCTACCAGGGTTTCTAAATAAAATCCAGGAATGGAAATGAACACTGAATCCACTTTGCTAAGAAGCAGAATATCAAAATTTAAAGCCTTACTCGGTTACACGTAAAATCATAGGAAAGTAATAAAAATAATACATTGAAAAATGCCTTGAATTTAAAACCTGAAATAAGCTAGACATAAATTTTCACATTGGTCAATTAAGAGATGAATAGATTGAGAAGTTAAACATTGTTGTGTTAGCAGGGTTTATGCCTTCGACAATGTCGTGTATGATCTTCTTTGCAGAAATTCTCTGGTTTTTGCCAGCTCAATTTTTTGGTCTACACAAAGTAAGCTCGGACTTTCAGCCTTCGGCTTTTCGAAATCTTTCGTTGTCTATTAGCTCTATGTGCTCTAATCAGCTTTAGTTGTTCATCTTTCTTCAACTTCTCCATGTGGTCTTTTCCAGTCCAACATAAGGTTCTTGCAAGTTCTCTAACTACATCATGCTTCCCTTGCAAAAAGTCTTGATGCAAATTGAATAGGATATCAGTCGCCTGCTAGGAATTACACATAAATATATATAAGCATCCGAAAAAGAGCTGAAGTACAAAGGATACAATCTCTAGAACAAGTAGTTTTTAGTTCAACACTGACATATATACCTCCAGGCTTGATGGATTTTTTCCAATTGTGTATGTAAAGGATATCCTCACCAACTGATGCAGTAGAAATTTTACATGCTCAACACTGCAGCGCTCTTTTTTCTTTTTGCCCTCTAAGAAACCCGAAAACAGTAGATGAAAATTTAAGTTGACATCAGAACTTAAACCAAAATCAATGCATACAGTGAGTAGTGCAAACCAAAACTACCTTCTGGCTGTATGAAAAAAGCTAGGATATCTGCAGCCATTTTATCGACTATTTCTTGCTCAATTTCATCACAAAAAAGCCCAAGATACTTTGCCATCCCATTAAAACGGTTTCTTTCAAAGTTTTCAACAGTCACCTCAAGCATTTCCCGTTGAGAGAGAATTGTGCGAGAGATGCCATCAGAAAAGAGCGATATAGACTCTCGCGCCAATCCAATACAAGCAGTTTTTTTTTTCTTTTTTTGAAATGGGAAGCAGTAGCAGGAGAAGTTTCCCACGGGTCCAACTCCATCTCTTCGGCAATAGCATCAGCAGTTCCCCACTTGTCTAAGCACTCCATATCTCTAGCAGCAGCAGCAGTTTCCTGCTGATCCCAGTACTCCATAATATCTTCAACCGTACGAGCAGCAGCAGTTTCCTGCTGGTCCAACTCCATACCTTCTCTATATATTAACATACCACTACTTTTCTCTCCAAGATAATCTCAGTCCTTTTAAATAATGTTGTGTATGTAAATATATTTGTGGTTAGGGTTTAAATAGCAACACTTGGTTAAGATCACTTCTACTACAACTAACTTTTAAATACAATCCCAAAACTGTTCCAGAATTATACTAATAATAATATGTTAACTAGAAAAGAATTAAACCCTAATTTTATCATTTTAAATATTACTCCACTCCGGACGAAAATACCCAAACCTAACCCAGCACAGGGAGAGAGGAGATGGAGAATGTTACCCGGTCCAGAAAGTGGTTGTTGCCTTGTTGATGTCGCAGGAATGAAACCGGAGTACAGGCAGAGCTTTGTCTTCAGGTTAGGCCTTAAGGCCATAGAGTCAAATTTTGGTAAATAAGATATGAACGAGCAGACCATGCTTTTTATTCATGCAAACAACAGTACAGACTTGATTTTGAAAAGAAACAACATTACAGATATTTGATTCTGAAAACAAAAATTTAGCAAATTTTTTGTCTACACAAAGTAAGCTCGGAATTTCAGCCTTTGGCGTTCTGTAATCGTTCGGTGTTTATTAGCTCTATGTGCTCTTCTAATCAGCTTTAGTTCCTCGTCTTTCCTCATCTTCTCCACGTGGTCTACTCCAGTCCAACTTAAGGTTTCCTCAAGTTCTTTAACTACATCATTCTTCTCTGGCAAAAAGTCTTGATGCAAAGTGAATACTGCATCAATCGCCTGCTTGGAATTACACAAAAATACATAATCATCTTAAAAAGAGTTGAAGTACAAATGATACAAACTCTAGAAAATAAAGAAGTTTGAAGTTTAAAACGACATACGAACCTCTGGCGTTGATGGATTTTTCTCAATTGTGAAAGTAAAGGATATCCTCACCAGCTTATACAACAGATATTGCACATGCTCAACACTGCAGCGCTCTTTTTTAATGCAGTGCTCTAAGAAACCCGAAAACAAAAGATAAAAACTTAAGTTGACTTTTGAATTAACAAAAATTAAAGCATACGATAAAAAAAGAAGAAGAAGAGAGAATTACAAAATTAATACTACCTTCTGGCTGTATGAAAAAATCTAGGATTTCTGCAGCCATATACTCGACTATTTCTTGCTTAAATTTCTTACAAGTGTGTCTGAGATTAGTCTCTGCCAACCAACTAAAACGGTCTTTTTTGAAGTTTTGAACGGTCACCGCCTGACATTCTTCATGTTGAGAGGGAATCGTCATAGACATGTCATCTGACAAGAGCGATATAAAATCTGACGCCAATACAACTTCATCTCTCCAGGAAGCAGATTCCTTAAAAGCAGCAGGAGCTTCTTCCTGCTGGTCCGACTCCATGGATTTTCTTAACCAAATTTTTGAGTGTGCAGAATAAGACTTAAACGAGCACCACCTTTTGTTTTCACTGTACCCTAAACGATCACCTCTCCTCTTTCTCCAACGCAGTCCTTCTGATGGTGTATATGTGAAAGTATCTTTGGTGTAATTATATATATATATATATTGCTCTCCAGGAAACTTGTCCTAGTTGGTTCCTACTTTGTAAAACAACAGCTTCCAAATATACATGGTCAGGGGCATCTGTGGAATTTCCATAAAAGAGTAATGCCTTAGTCAGGGAAGTTTCTAAGTAATATTAGCCCATATTTGACCTCTCTTACAAGTCAATTCCATCCTCAAACGTACGCTCCAATTGATGCAAAATTTGTCCTGTATATTTTTTAGGTTCAAGTTTTGTTTTCGTTTCCGTTTAGTTCTGATATATAGAGATGGGATATATGTGTTATATCGATAGTGGTCATATGCGCAAAAGCTGTTGTAATCGATGAAAGTAGTGTCTGTGGTGATTGTCAAGCAACATGGATAGGTGGAGAGCTTAGCTATGTTCAGTAGTGCTAGAGCAAATGCCTGCATGTGGAAATGAAATGGCTGTTTGAAGTCATTTTAGAAACTTGTGGAATACACCAGCCTTTCTTTTCCCTTTTTTTTTTTTGATCGGAAGAGAGAAATTTTATTAGAAAGAAAGAATGTACAACAGTCTACCAAAGGTAGACAGAAAACAGAACAAGATTAACTAAATACAGTATTCCAGTTTGTAACTGTATAAGAAAGATTAATGTAGAACTTGTTAATAAGAATGCATACGGAGATTGCAGATGATACGAAGAGACGAAAGAGATACGAATAAGATGAAATCAAAAGATTAAGAATAAGAGAAACGAAAGAGTTGATAAAGATAATAATGTTGATTGATAATAATAATAATAATAATAATAATAATAATAATAATAATAATAATAAGATTGTATCTTTAAACAAGAAGGCACATCCTTTGAATAGATTCACAAGAACCGACTAAAAAGAAAGGAAATCAACATAAACTAGGAAAGAAGAGTCTTGAATAACAAGTAAACTAAGCAAAGTTGACTACAGAATGGAATCAACTTGTCACGGTTGCTTCAGTTGAATGGAATCAACTTGTCAAAGTTGCTTAAGTAGTAAAGGGATCAACTTGTCAAAGTTGATATTGTCTTGAAGCAAAGGATGTACTACATTAGTCCCTCCCTTCTTGAAAGAAACTCGCCCTCAAGTTAGCTAATAAAAAGAACTTCATGCTCCCATGAAATGTAAAAATTTCTTGCACATTGAAGATATTAGAGATGTTCCAATCTGATGGAAGATCAATAACATAAGCATTATCACTGATTTTCTTTAGTATCTTGAATGGTCCATATTTCTTCATCTTTGTCTTGTTGTAAGTTCCAGTAGGAAATCGTTCTTTCCTGAGATGAATCAAAACTAATTCTCCTTCACTAAAAGTCTTAAGTCTTCTATGTTGATTTGCATCTTCCTTGTACTTGTTGTTGGAATCTGTAAGTTTTTCTTTCACTTCTTGATGAATCTGTGAAGCTTTCTCAAGCATAGTATCATCTCTTGCATTTGACTGTTGCATCTTTGGAAGAACTACCAAATCCAAAATATGGTTAGGAACCTTAGAATAAACAATCTCAAAAAGTGTCTTACATGTAGACCTATTAACTGAGGTGTTAAAAGCAAACTCCATATGAGGAAGGAGAGTGTCCCATTGTTTGTCTTTTCCTCCAGTAATCTTAGCTCGAATCAGATTACCTAAAGAACGTTGACTATTTCAGTTTGTCCATCTTTCTAGGGATGAGCAGTTGTACTATACTGAAGTTTAGTTCCCAAGCGCATCCATAAAGATTTCCAGAAATACTCAAAAATTTAGTGTCTCTATCAGACGTAATAGTCTTGGGAATTCCATGCAAACGAACTACTTCTTTGAAAAATAAGTAAGCAACATGTGAAGCATCTGTTGTTTTCTTGCAGGTTATGGAGTGAGTCATCTTTGAATAACGATCCACCACCACCATAATAGAATCATTCCCCTTAGAAGTACGTGGTAATCCAAGTACAAAATCCATGCTAATATCCACCCATGGAGCATCTGGAATTGGAAGTGGAGTATACAAACCTGTGTTTTGAATAGTCCCCTTATATTGCTGACAAACCATGCATTTTTGTGCATACTTCTGAACATCTCATTTAAGTGAAGGCCAAAAATAACGTTCTTCAACCAAAGCAATGGTTTTATCACGTCCAAAATGTCCACCAAGACCACTGCCATGCAATTCTAGGATTGGATGAATACCCAAAGAACATTGTGGAATACATGAACGATTTCCTTTAAAAAGAAAACCATCTTGAATGAGAAAATCATCAACACTGCCTGTTGAAGAACCACACTTTTCCCAGAGATTCTGAAAATCTTTGTCTTCACTATAAAGGTCTTTTAGGAAATCAAAAGCCAAACTTTCATGTTTGAGAGTAACAAGAAGATGAACTCTCCTACTCAAAGCATCAGCTACCTGATTTATTTTTCCACTCTTATGACTTATAGAGAATGTATACTGATTGATAGTTGATAACCACCTATCATGCATTCTATTAACTTTAGCTAAAGTTTTCAAAAATTTAAAAGCTTGATTATCAGTATTTACGATGAACTCACTATGAATAAGATAAGGATGCCATTTTTTTTTAATGCTTGAACAAGTGCTATCAAAAGTAGACCATTTATTCCTTGTATCATAATTTTTCTCACTGTAATAAGCAACTGAATGATCTTTTTGAGACAATACAACTCATATACCAACAATAGAAGCATCACAATGTATTTCAAATGGCTTGTCAAAATTTGGCATAACAAGAACATGAGCACAACACAATTTTTCTTTGCATAAATTGAAACTCTAATCTGCTTCTTCTGTCCATTCAAAAGTATCACACTTTAAACAATCTGTAAGACCAGCTGCAATAGTACTGAAATTCTTGACAAACCTCCTATAAAAAGAAGCCAACCCATGAAAACTTCGCACCTCACGAACAGAAGTAGGAGTAGGCCAATCAACAATTGCTTTAACCTTTGAATCATCTACAAAAATACCATCACTTGAAATTACATAACTTAAAAGATGAGGGTACCCAAATACACCACAATCTTTAAAATATCCACCTATACGTCCTATTACTGAAAGTGATTGTCTATGGACAAAGTCGAGACAATACGATAAATCTGTATTCACACTTTGTGTGATCGTCTATGGATACGAGATCGAGACAATACAACAATCAAAGTGTGATTACTTGATAATAGGTTCAGACTTAACCAAACTCTATAGGATCACTATCAAGTAATACGGAGTTAAGGTTTGTGTATTTTACTTTTAATTATAATAAACAATTATAATTGTGGAAATAGAAAAGTAAAAGACACAAAAAGATTTTGTTAACGAGGAAACCGCAAATGCAGGAAAACCCCGGGACCAAGTCCAGAATTGAATACTCTCAGAATTAAGCCGCTATACAAAATCTAAACCAACTTCGTATAGTTGAGACCAAGCAACTAAGCCTAGTTCACTTAGTTTCTTCAGTATCCCTGTGCTTCCAACATTCAATAAGTGAACGCACTGGAACAATTCCTTTGGATCGTATTCCATACAGTAAAGGAACAACAAATATGTTTGGTAACAACTCTATTGATTCTTTCCAGATAAAGATATCTCAAGTCATATGCAAAGGCTCTTCCGTTTAAACTAATAAACTCATTTGCCTGGTTATGTTAGAGCACTGCTCGGTCGAACTCGCAAGTGTTGCAAAAACTATAAGTCTTGATTTCTAGTCTATTTATAGCTAAGTCTCGGACTAGGATAGAAAGTGTAGTTGAGCTCTAGACTCCATTGCGTTCATCATACAAAGACGAAGAACTACTCAAGGAACTAGTGGAACTTCATCGACAAAAAGGTATGTGGAGACTTGAACTTATCTATCACTCAAAAGTCTATCTACTCTATCTCCTATCATGAGACAAAAGTCGTATTGCTATATAGACTTCGATCATACAAATTTGCTATTTCGAGCCGAGTTTATCTCGCCTATCTTTATCTCGAAATATGTGTAGGTAAGCTTTCGTTTTGGCCAAGTTCATCTTTACTCGTGACGAAAGTCATGTTAATTGTTTCAATCTCTTGAAAATCGCTTTGATGAAAAATAGTGTATAAATAACCGCTATATATAACATCCTCTAAGAATGTTTCAATGATTGAAATGAGAGTTTAGAATATATAACCTTGAATGGATATAAACATTGTATGTGAACTCATACTTGTGTAAGTCCAAAATCCTTGAACCATAGTACGCATACTTTGCTGTTTAGGATAACCGGAGCTAAGTCCGCGTACTTGTACACGTACTGTTGGAAGTTCACATCCCGTGAATTTCTGCTGGAGTTTGTGAACTGAAAACAAGCTCAGTCCGGGTACATAAGTATGCGTACCCGTATGCGTACTTAAGTGGGTTATTTTATAAAAATGGTTTATTCGTGAACTAAGACATTTATAAATTAAGGAATGCATATTTGCAAACCGTGGCTATAATGTTCATGAACCGATTCGAGTGAATCAAAATCGTTTTTGCTTCGATTGTGTCTTGTATACTTCTATGAGATCTAAACAATTGAACAACTCTCTAACTAGTTCATTTGAGTCACTTGAACTAGTTATGGTGAAGATGAATAAGGTTGATATGAAAGTGCTCATATGGCTAACCATTGGTTAACTATTGTTGAACCAACTAGGTGTACACGTTTAGGTACGGTTACACAAACCTAAATGAACGTGCATTTCATTTGTGTATGACAAGCTAAGTTTGATCTAACGGTTGAAAGATATTAGCTTTAATCTAATCAGTTTTCATCTAACGGTGAATTTTGAATGCTTTGTTACCAAGGTAACTTAGATTGCAAACCCTGATTTGGAGACTATATAAAGGAGAACTCTAGCAACTGGGAAACCCAATCCCCATACCTCCTGTGTGTTACTAGTTGTATAACTTAGAATCGATTCTCCTTTAACCTTAGGTTTCTATCGAGACCCTGTAGGTTAAGGACTTGAAGACTTCATTGGGATTGTAAAGCCAGACCCAACTATTTTCTCTGTAGTTGCGTGATCTGATCTTGCTGTTTTTATCGTATTTGAGTACAATCGTAAGATTGGCTTGATATTAATTTCTCCGATAGGCAAGATAGAAAAGAATTCACAAACATCTTCGTCTCATCGTTTGTGATTCCGCAATATCTTGTTTCGCTAGTCGATTAAGATTATTGTGAGGTGATTGATAATTCTAGGTTGTTCTTCGGGAATATAAGTCCGGGTTATCGATTGGTTCTTGTTCACCTTGATTTATCAAAAGACGGAACAAAACTCGTAGGTATTTCTGCGGGAGACAGATTTATCTATTCCTGTAGACTTTTCTGTGTGAGAAAGATTTGTTTATTAAAGTCTTCGACTTTGGGTCGTAGCAACTCTTAGTTGTGGGTGAGATCAGCTAAGGGAATCAAGTGCGTAGTATCCTGCTGGGATCAGAGACATAAGGAGTGCAACTGTACCTTGGATCAATGTGGGATTGATTGGGGTTAAACTACAGTCCACACCGAAGTTAGTTTGTAGTAGGCTAGTGTTTGTAGCGGCTTAATACAGTGTGTGTTCAATCTGGACTAGGTCCCGGGGTTTTTCTGCATTTACGGTTTCCTCGTTAACAAAATTTCCGGTGTCTGTGTTATTTCTTTTCCGCATTATATTTTGTTATATAATTGAAATATCACAGGTTGTGCGTTGTATCGATCAATTGGTAATTCCAACCTTTGGTTGTTGATTGAAATTGATTGATCCTTGAACATTGGTCTTTGGTACCGTTCAAGGTATTTCTCTTGTATTCAATCAGGCTCGCAGATTTCTATTTGTTTGAGTAAGGATTGAATCGGGAAATTGAGATATAACTCTTTGATATAATTTTTATTAAGATTGAGTCTGACTGTCTAGTTGATTCTCTTAAAAGTATATTGGAGTTAGTCCATACAGATTGCTAAGCGAAATATTGGGTGAGGTTGTTGTACCCCCACTTTTTCAATTGGTATCAGAGCAGGCAAACACGTTTATGACCTTATAAGTCTGTGTTTGTAGCGATCTGATTATGGACGAGTCTATCTCTAATGACGTACCAGTTCAGAAATTATCAGATGTTTTTCAAATCTTAAATTCACCTGAGAGAACTGTCACATCTAGGTCAATATCTAAACATCCTCATGATGTAGAAATTGTTGATATATGGGAAACACACCTAGAAGAACAGTTGGATGAACTTTCTGATGATGGCGACTCAGATATTGATAGAGATGTAGATGAGGAAATCTCAGAGTATGTTAAGCTGTTGAAACCGGTGGGAAAGTTGGCGACTTCTTCTGTCATTCCTTTTCTAACCCATCTCTATCGAGAAAATAAGAAATTGAGAAGATGTTACGCAGGTGTTTATGTTTCGAATCGTTCTAACAAATCGATCCTCAAGGATTCTGAGGAAAACCTACGTATAAAGTCACTTGAATGTGATAATCTTTATCAAAAGTATTTCTTGTTGGAAGAGAAACTTGCAGAATTTGAAGCAAGGATTAACTCCCAGCAAACAAGTGTTTATGACAGAGAAAGTGTTTGTCTCGTTCGAGAAAAACGCCTTGAGGCTGATTTAGCTGCTGCTCTTGATAAAATCAAGATGTTGGAAGATGATTTGAAAAAGTTCAATACTAGTTCAAGCAAATTAACCACTATGCTTGGAGCAAGTAAAAATCATCGTGATACACGAGGATTGGGCTATAAGGGAATAGATGCTCCAAGTATTAGCAAAGAGGTAAAATTTGTCAAGGCTAGTGATTCTTCTCAACAAAAGGTTTCCACTGATGGAAAAAGTGAAATACCTTCACCGGCAGTTAAAGTTCGAAAGAGAAATGTATATCAACCTCCAAAGTCAGCACATACAGATCGAGGTAAGAACATTCCTTATGTTTGCTACTATTGTAGAAATAAAGGTCACCTGGAAAGGAGATGTCGTTTTCGTATAAGGAATGAGAAACTTCATGATGTTCTTGTTTGGGAATCACTAGAAGTTGTGAAACCAAGATCATATGCTAAGGATAATCCCCTTAACATTACAGGTTGTAACTTTCCAACCTTTAGGAAAAGTAATCATTGCTGTGATAAACCTAGATTTGCCTATAAACGTCGTACGAAGTCTTTTCACCATCGTAATGGTTATCAAAAGGATAACTTCGTAAAGGCGAAGACAAGATCCCATGCTCCCAGTTGGAGAAAGACTAACTTGCAAAAGAATAGTCAATCCGATTCTCTTCCGAGAATTCTAGAAGAGAGTAATGGGAAGGTTCTGATTGTTCCTAAACGCACTCAGAAGTGGATACCAAAGAAAGTCAATGATGTTTTGAGTGTGAAAAGGAATGATCTCTCAGAAAATTCCATGACTATGGAGAATGCAGTATCCATGATGTTGGAACTTAAAGAGTTCTTTGGAAAGATGGATTTGGATGTGAAAGGTTCTAAAAGCGATCTCTTTCATGATAATCCAAAAGTGAAACGGAATAATCCAAAAATTATAAATGGTGAAAATTCCATAGTTCCGGAAAAGTCTGTTTCAGTCACTTGTGGTGAGCAAGACATTGTTCACCTCAACACAACTTGATTGTGTTGTAAGTGCATCCTCACCAAGGAATGCCCTGTTATGTATACGGTGAGGGAAGCACGAGAATTGGGGCACACAGATTATGTTCGGTAAGGCTGTAGAATTCGATTGGATTCTTCTTATCGTTCATTTCTACCTAACTTGATCTGTGTTTAAGGTTCTTAAATGTTTAGGTTTGAAAATAGTAGTTCGGGATGTTTGGACTTCATGGTACACATACCAGGTATGCATACCATCATTTAAAATCAAAATCCAGGGGTTTTAGTATGCATACCCGTTTGCATACTGCTCCAGGTCATGAAAATTCGTTTGCAAACCCGTATGCATACTGGCCTGTAGATGTCGATTTTAGGTAAACTTGTTTTGGCCGTAACTTCTTCGTCCGAACTCGGAATGACCTCATTCTTTTTGCATTATCTTCCTCTTTGAATTATATTTAAAATGGATATGAAAATTTCTCAATTTGGATGAGTTAAGGTTGGTCTTTGTCCTGTCTCTTGTTTTTGAGTGTTTTGCTCCGTTTCGTCGCACTTGTTCCACTTCTCTTGGACTTGGGCACTTGGATTCTTGGAGTACTACTCATCTAAGCTCATTTGTATGTTTTACAAGAATGTTGTTAGTGAATCACAAAGAAGGAAGTTCAAGAAGATTCTTGAATGTTCACAATCATCTTATGTGAACTATGGTGCATGGTCGTTAATGACTTTGTATGTTCTTCTCTGTTAAGAAAATATTTTTATACGCCTGTGGTAGCTATTCTTGGTGTAAATTCGTGCGAAAAAAGATTGATTCTACCTTCTAAGGGAAAATATTGATTTTTGTAGTATTAATCTTTATGGTATTATATATTGCAAATTGTTATGGGATATGTTG
Source organism: Papaver atlanticum (assembly GCA_023531105.1). Taxonomy (NCBI): domain Eukaryota; kingdom Viridiplantae; phylum Streptophyta; class Magnoliopsida; order Ranunculales; family Papaveraceae; genus Papaver; species Papaver atlanticum. Next base: position 3,588,365 of record JAJJMB010017069.1, read on the forward strand.
TTTACGTCCGTGAACCTTGACTGTCCCATATTTGCTAAAAAAGTTAACTCTATTATATGTCGGTATGAAAGTATTGATAAAAGATAGAATGAACTTTTGACTACAAAAGTTAAGCCTTTCATGTTATTATGCAAATATTGATAGAAGAAAGGATGAACTTTTGTTTACAAAGATTAAGTCTATTATATGTCATTGTGCAAATAGTGATGAAAAATAGAATGAATCTTTGTTTATTCAACAATATTGGTCTTTCCCTGATCCACATCTTTGTGCATATACAGTGTTGCTCCATAAGTTCTCTTATGTTGAGCATGGCCAATTGAATTGATCATTTTTGGGGCTAATTCAATTATGATTTTTGGATACAAATTCATGTTCTCATGTGATTTGATTATGTCCAAAGAAATCCTTCTTTTCTTGTGAAAGTAAGGTCGCTCTTGTTGTTCTTTCGGGAATGACATTATATGGGGGAGAGTTCTTAATTGAACTTGTGCTTAATTGCCAAATCTTTGTGGGGAGTGCGGTTGTGGAATATTATAGGGGTTATCTTGTATCTTTATAAACTCCTTGATGAATGCATTTAGTTTCGATTATATGATTGCATCTAAAAAGTTGGTATGTACTTTCTTTTGGTCATGAAATGTCTCTATGGAAATTTCATTAGGACCCCACTAGTGTTCGTACCTTTGCAAATTTTATTGAGAAAAAGGTGGAGAATTAATGTGTAGTTCACACTACAAATACATATAGTTTTCGGATCATTATGTAAGGGGGAGTGGTTTCCATGTGAGATGGAGTATTGACTAAGGGGGAGTGATACATATCACCACAGTATTGTTGTCGAAGTTGTGATACAATTGAACTTTGATGTTGTGTAATAATACTATGACACTGTGTAACAATGATTGAGAGCTATTGTTTTCTCATTGTTATGGCTACGGATCTTCAACAACGGTGATGCTTATTTGAATATCTTTGGAATCATTGGAGTACTTGGAAGTGACGAAGATTTCGAGTAATGTTGAAGATCCAAGGAGATTATGCATGTGGATGAGAAGCTGCAAAGTTTATTTATTTTGTATTCAATATGTATTGATAGTTTTGTCATTAAAATTGACAAATGGGGAGATTGTTAGAGAACTGCTCGATCGAACTCGCAAGCGTTGTTATCTCAAGCTTGTTTCTAAGGTTTAGTTGCCAAAACTATAAGTCTTGATTTCTAGTCTACTTATAGCTAAGTCTCGGACTAGGATAGAAAGTGTAGTTGAGCTCTAGACTCCATGGCGTTCATCATACAAAGACGAATATCTACTCAAGGAACTGGTGGAACTTCATCGACAAAAAGGTATGTGGAGACTTGAACTTATCTATCACTCAAAAGTATATCTACTCTATCTCCTATCTTGAGACAAAAGTCGTATTGCTATATAGACTTCGATCATACACATTTACTATTTTGAGTCGAGTTTATCTCGCTTATCTTTTTCTCGAAATATGTGTTGGTAAGCTTTCCCTTTGGCCAAGTTCATCTTTACTCGTGACGAAAGTCATGTTAATTGTTTCAATCTCCTGAAAATCGCTTTGATGAAAAATAGTGTGTGAATAACCGCTATATATAACATCCTCTAAGAATGTTTCAATGATTGAAATGAGAGTTAGGAATATATAACCTTGAATGGATATAAGAATTGTATGTGAACTCATACTTGTGTAAGTCCAAAATCCTTGAACCAAAGTATGTGTACTTTGTTGTTTAGGATAACCGGAGCTAAGTCCGCGTACCTGTACGCGTACTGTCGGAAGTTCACATCCCGTGAATTTCTGCATGAGTTTGTGAACTGAAAACAAGCTCAGTCCGGGTACTTAAGTATGCGTACCCGTATGCGTACTTAAGTGGGTTGTTTTCTAAAAACGGTTTATTCGTGAACTAAGACATTTATAAATTAAGGAATGCATATTTGCAAACTATGGCTATAATGATCATGAATAGATTCGAGTGAATCAAAATCGTTTTTGCTTCGATTGTGTCTTGTATACTTCTATGAGATCTAAGCAATTGAACAACTCTCTAACTAGTTCATTTGAGTCACTTGAACTAGTTATGGTGAAGATGAATAAGGTTGATATGAAAGTGCTCATATGGATAACCATTAGTTAACTACTGTTGAACCAACTAGGTGTACACGTTTAGGTACGGTTACACAAACCTAAATGAACGTGCATTTCATTTGTGTATGACAAGCTAAGTTCGATCTAACGGTTGAATGATATTAGCTTGAATCTAATCAGGTTTTCATCTAATGATGAATATTGAATGCTTTGTTACCAAGGTAACTTAGATTGCAAACCCTGATTTGGAGACTATATAAAGGAGAACTCTAGCAACTGGGAAACCCAATCCCCACACCTCCTGTGTGATACTAGTTGTATAAGCTAGAGTCGATTCTCCTTTAACCTTAGGTTTCTATTGAGACCCTGTAGGTTAATGACTTGAAGACTTCATTGGGATTGTGAAGCCAGACCCAACTATTTTCTCTGTAGTTACGTGATTTGATCTTGCTGTTTTTATCGTATTTGAGTAAAATCGTAAGATTGGCTTGAGATTAATTTCTCCGATAGGCAAGATAGAAAATAAGTCACAAACATCTTCGTCTCATCGTTTGTGATTCCGTAATATATTGTTTCGCTAGTCGATTATTGTGAGGTGATTCATAATTCTAGGCTGTTCTTCGGGAATATAAGTCCGGGTTATCGAATTTTTCCTGTTCACCTTGATTTATCAAAAGACGGAACAAAACTCGTAGGTATTTCTGCGGGAGACAAATTTATTTATTCCTCTAGACTTTTCTGTGTGAGACAGATTTGTTTATTAAAGTCTTCGACTTTGGGTCGTAGCAACTCTTAGTTGTGGGTGAGATCAGCTAAGGGAATCAAATGCGTAGTATCATGATGGGATCAGAGACGTAAGGAGCGCAACTGTACCTTTGATCAGTGTGAAATTGATTGGGGTTCAACTACAATCCAGACCGAAGTTAGCTTGTAGTCGACTAGTGTCTGTAGCGGCTTAATACAGTGTGTGTTCAATCTGGACTAGGTCCCGGGGTTTTTCTGCATTTGCGGTTTCCTCGTTAACAAAATTTCCGGTGTCTGTGTTATTTCTTTTCCGCGTTATATTTTGTTATACAATTGAAATACCACAGGTTGTGGGTTATATCGATCAATTGGTAAATCCAACCTTTGGTTGTTGATTGAAATTGATTGATCCTTGAACATTGGTCTTTGGTACCGTTCAAGGTATTTCTCTTGTATTCAATCAGGCTCGCAGATTTCTATTTGCTTGAGTCTGACTGTCTAGTTGACTCTCCTTAAAGTATATTGGAGTTAGTCCATACAGATTGCTAAGAGAAATATTGGGTGAGGTTGTTGTACCCCCACTTTTTCATGTTAGATCAATCTATCCAACAACTACCGAAGTAATAGAGTTTAGATTTGCAATCAATCAATATATAATCCAACAAGAAACTATAAAGCGATGCCGATCTCACGCAACTAATCAATCGAATAAATACGATTCTAGTTGGATCCCAGCCGATCAAGATTTACGCTACACAAAGATATGAGAAACCAATAAAAAATATTATTCGCCTTCAAATCTTCTTTAATCTTCAATTTAACCTGCACAACACCACTTGAATTTCTTGTGATCAATCATGCACAAAACGGAGTCTGTTAACAATGGATTATCACAAGATGTCTTTAGATCTACAAACAGTTCTAAATATCCCGTCGACACTTCGATCTAGTTTGAGTGAATCTTATACCAGAAGAGAAGATTCTCAAGAATAAACAAACTAGGTGCAATCAAAGTTCAACAACCGTTAGTCAATCAAATCAATCGAAAACTAATAAACTTCAATTATCTAGTTTCCCACCAACGGTACTCGTAGAGCTTCTTGATCCAACAGAAGTCTTTAAACGAGCGGTCGTAAGAGATTTCGCATAATTAGGGTACTTTCCTCTCCGGATAAACGGCTCCACCAAAAACAACAAAAAGATGAAGTTTGCCTGGCTCTTAGGATAGTTTGCAAGAAATACAAACTTAGGTATTTATAGACCAAGGATGTTTGGACACAAAGGAATTTCCAAAACCGAAATATTCTTAAGATATGCAATAAATGCCCAAATCGATTTTCATAATTCCTGGAAATGCTTTGTCCAATATTTTCCGAAATCTCTCAATAGAAAATCTCCAATTAGTAAATGCACATTACTAATTTTTATTCTCTAGAGATTTGAATTTAATTGTTGGTAATTAAAGCATATAAAACTAACAACCTTAATTAAAAGGTTCTTAATTTATTTCGGACCGGGATCTCCTTGAGTAATTAAGGAATAACTTTGAACAATAAAAGATAAGAGTTATTATTCGTGTTCAAAGTATGTTGACATCTTTTCTTTGTAAATCCTCTTTCATATTTACAATCTTGGAATCGATTATACCACACTTCCAAACAAGTTTAGAATTGGTTCATCTGTATTCCAAAACAACTATGTGATTGATCAAATATCAAATCACAATCATGAGTTCAATCGGTTCTACCAATCACTGGGATCGGTTATACCTTAATATGGATTACTTGTGATCGAACACACAAGTGTCTAGGACCGGTTATGTCAGTTACCAGGATCGGTTACGTCAATTACCAGGACCGGTTACCATATACTCATGGTATTGCTTGTGATCGGTTACACAAGTCACTAGGATCGGTTATACCAATTACTAGGACCGGTTACACCAATTACAAGGATCGATTACACAATTCTTTTGTGATCGGTCACACCAATTACAAATATCGATCATACCATCTCAGGTGATTACTTAGGATCGGTTACACTAATTAATAAAGACTAGTCATACCAAATCATAAGTCAGGCACTGTGATTAGTTATACCAAGATACATAACAAGTTATGATCGGTTATACTAACTCACACATATTGGTAATCCAAAGATATGCAATGAATAACAATACCAATAAGCCTAGCGGTTTCCCTTTCGATTCATAAAACAAGTTCATGAATGTACTTCCTTTAAACAAATGTAAACATTGTTTCCTAGGATGAAATCTTTACCTTTACCCATACACATAATCACAATAGCATTCATACGATTATGTCGATGTCATATCTACAAAGTTCAAAAGATAAGCGTTATACTTTTTAGTCTAATTCCTTAACACTATGATCATATGATCATGTCTCACTACCATAGTAAAACAATCATTCACAGCTTCACAGTTATATTTTCAATATAGCACGACTTAAAAGATACATTAGGAATGAAACAGTTCAAGTCAATATTGCTAACCTCAAGAGGAAGGATGATGTCGTCGTTGTAGTTTGTTATTTCTTCACGTTCTTCAGGTCTTCGTGTAATACTTGTATGTCTCATAATCCTAGACTCTCTAGTCTAACCTATACGAATTGTCTCTAGTACATAATCAAGCGACTCTTAGATGAGTTTTGATTCACTAAAATATGACAACCAAACTTGACATACCAACGCTTGGTGGGTTCAACCGAGCTATGCTCTAAGAATAACCTAAGAATGTCAAGTTCCTTAAAGATCTTTGTACATGAAAGCGTAAGCTTAATGTCCAAAAGAAAGCCTTTTTAGCTGATCAAGTAAGTTCCATTCTTCTGAACCAAACATCCCCTAAGTATAAGGACCATGGATGCCCCACCATATCTTGTGCGATTGGTAATCACATGGTCGATAAAGCTTTACTTGACTTAGGAGCTAGTGTTAACTTACTCCCGTATCATGTATACACACAGCTAGGTCTTGGTAAGTTGAAACCGACTAAAATGACACTACAATTAGCTGATAGGTCTGTCAAAGTCCCTCGTGGTGTCATAGACAGGATGTTCTGATTGAGGTTGATAAGTTTATTTATCCAGTGGATTTCGTTGTTCTACACACCCAGCCTGTTCAGGACCCAAGTGCTCAAATCCCAGTGACTTTAGGTCGCCCATTTTTAGCCACAGCTAACGCTGTCATCAACTGTAGGACCGGGCTTATGAACATATCCTTTGGTAATATGACCACTAAACTAAATGTCTTTAATGTTACTAGACAACCTTATGAGAACGATGATTTAGAAGAAGTGAATATGATTAGCACTTTAGTTCAGGATAATTGGCTTGACACTTTACTGGTAGATTCTTTAGATGATTTTGAGGAAACCATTCTCTTAGATCAGACGTGTGATAAATCTTTAGAAGAAGCTCTTGAGTATTTTAAAGATTCTATGGACCCACAAATTCAGGCAATAGTTTTAGATCTTTCTGAGAGTAATGATGGCCCTAAGTTTAGGGGTAGAGAACTAGAAGAATCTCTTGGGTATTTTAAGGACTTTGAAGATCCGGAAATTCAAGCAATAGTTAGAGGTTTGTCTATGAGGAGTGAAAACCCTAAGTTTGGGGTAGTGATGGTTATTGTGATCGTCATGTATCCCTAATTAGAGTCCCTAACTTGGGACTCCAGCCTTGTGCGTCTGAGATATTACCTGAGTCTATTCAGACTCCGCAACCCGGTCCTCCTGATACTGTCCAGGAGATAACCAAGGTGCTAGAGACCTGTTTTTCGGATGAATCTATTTATCGAGACACACATATGAAGCTCAATTATGCGCCCCAGATAAACCCAGTTTTCTTGACAGAAACCTTAGATGAGGACGTGCTCATTCTTTTCATTTTTCTGAACCCGCGCAGTTGTCTCATATTTGTGTTAGCTCTATTTGGTCTTATGGACCCACAATTTTTTCGAATATTGGTATATGCCTTTGGAAGGTGACAATCCTTTTTGAGGTATTTAATGTCTAGCTAAAGACTTTAAATTTAGCATTTTCTGGGAGGCACCCATGCTCATTCTTACGGTAATATCCTTCCTTATTTCTTTTCCATCAAGTGGTAACAATTTCTCCTTGTTCATGCTTTTAATTTCATCTTTAGAAAATTGAGGACAATGTTAGATTTAAGTTTGGGGGTGGGAAGAAACTTTTTTTTAGCTTTTAGTTGCAATAAATAAACTCCAGAGCCTAGAAATTTATGCCTATTAAGGAGGGCACTAACCAATCTAAGTGGATGTAAGCATCTTGATTGTAGGAGTTGAGGAACCAATCTGAGTGGATGGAAACATCTAATAGATTTTATTCATAAAAGCACAGAGCTCAGGTGTTAGAAATAACATGGTATTTTCGCCATATCTCGTTGAGTCCTTTTCACCTTCTGTTTTTCTTTTTCTTTTCTTTTTCTTTTCTTTTAAGTGATTTGGTGGGGCACACAAATCAAGTTGTTACCATTGCTAGGGTGAAATAGAGTGATTGAGATACCCAAAAACAAAAACAAAAATAAAAAAAATTGAGACCAGACCATCAGACCAACCGAAATAAATTCAATAAAGTCGATCGCTGGTTCGCTTGTATATGCCAGTTGTGTTGACCTAGAGTTAGGATTATCGACCGCTGGTCCCCTTGTATATGCCAGTTGTGTTGATATTAGTCAGACCGGTATCTCAGTCCATTAGGATAGGTTCAGCTTGGCAGAGGCCTTTAGACAGATATGGAAAACACTGTTCACCTTAAAACCATCTACATTTTCTCTATTTCCATCTTCTTATTCTATTCATGTGATTTGTTGACTCCGGATATGATGTCCATAGTGCGACTATCTGAGTAGAGCTCTGTCACTTATATATGAATTTTAGTATGCTTGAGTGCAAACTCGTGTACAACAATTGGAATTTCGCATCAGGGTACTTCCTCTTGTAGTCAATGAGAGTATGTCAACCAAGGAGATTCTTTAGTGCCTTTCAAAGTTTTGCGTAGATCTCTAGGGTATGGAGTAAAGGTTTTATGGGTACACCTCTTGTAAACCCTCCCGAGACTATAACTCGGCCACTAGGGCCACCTAGGGGTTCAAAGGCTTGTTGCACATGCTAAGTGCAATCGCGATGCCTGCGACAATGAGTTAGGATTTTATTTTCTAGATTAGATTTGCTCGAGGACTAGCAAATAATAAATTTGGGGGTATTTGATAGACGCATTTATGTGTCTATTTTGTTCTCAATGTTCTATATTGTTAGTGCTCGATTTTGTACTAATTATGGTGTTTTATGTATTTGTAGGTATTTTTGGAAAATAAACATTTTCGGAAAATTCGGCTCGAAAAGTTGATAAAGGCACCCAGAGGACACGTGCTAAATGGACCCCAGTTTTGGATAGGGGCACCTCAATTGTTAAGAGGCACCTTCTTTACTATTTACACCCACGGCTATTCTCACCCCCGCTCTCTGGATAGGGGGCAACCATCATCTTCCTCTTTTGAAATAATTATTTTGGCGGGGAACAGACATCACTCGACTGCATGTTTTCTGGTTTGAGTTTTGGACAGAGTTACTCGGATTTTGTCACGCGGTTGGATTGGTTAGGCCCTGTTTTGTCTCAACAGGGTAGGTAATAGGGTTTGTTTCGAAAAAGGAAAGAATATCCTCGTTATCTCGCCAAAACATCTCTGCGGTATTCCCTGGACTTGGTTTGCATGAGTTTTACACGGACTTGGTTGCTGATTTGGATTGGAATAATCCTGTTACAATAAAACAGGACGGGTAATGAGTTATGAATCGAAGAAGTTGAGTTTTTCACGGAATTTTCATGAAACAGAGAAATGGGAGATTTTCACGCGATGTGCTGTTGCGCTGAGAAGTTTGACTCTGTCTAAATTGTGTATATCACGTGTTTGGAGAATTTTGGAGAGTTTTGGCTAACTATAAACGCGTGAGAAGATACGTACAGAGGAGTTATTCCCGTGGAGGAGATAAAAAAGGGAAAAATATATTCCCGAGTAAATGAAGATGATTTTGAAGTTATTACCGATATTTCTTAGCTCTACCATGTATAAATAGGTTTATTGGGGTTTCAGAAGAGGGATGGATAGTTAGGGGAAGAAACAGAGCGTAGAATAGAAAGGTGCAGAGAGTTTTTCTGCTGCTGCAGAAAACTGAAGAACACGAAGAACAGACACTGAAAAACTGTCGCAGGGACTGTCGTTTATGAACACTGATTTCGACAGTTTTCTGAAACAGTTATATTCAAATCTGCAACATCTAGTTTGAATTCGCACCATATGCTTTGTAACAGTGGTTCTGCAACTTTTATTTACGTTGCAAATTGACTGCTTTATTAGTTTTCACTTCTTGTAAACACTTTTCAAACTATGAATATCAATTTTGAGCGTGTTTCCAACATGAGGAGTTAAACCCATTCTCTGGGGCGACGGAGGAAGCCAAGTTTCACAAATGTGGTCATTCTATCAATTCTTGTTACGACTATTTGCACTGTTATTCAATTGATTTATGAGTTTCATTGAATGGTTGTGATTACAATTGATGGGTCATGCTTAGCTTAGATGTTTTGATGTCCCATGCTTTAGTTTTACACCCATTACTTTCGAAATCTACCTTAGGCAATGAATTAGAGTCAATAAAACTTTATCATTTGAGCTTTATTGTTTAGAATTGATATCTGAACCATATGAGTGCGGAAATTGGTGGAATCCTAGCCCCAGTCTCTCCATAATTTTCACAACACTTTATATTTTCAATTAGTTATATTTTTAAGCTTTAAAATTAGATCTAAAAATATGCTTTCACAAGTCTTGAACGAACCATATTACTACAACATTGTAAAAATACCATCACTTTGCAAATGTTCAAGCCAAAAGCTCCTCTTGCTAGATGGAATGCCACCTTTGCCACTATTTGTTGGTTTATCTGGAAAGCTAGATGTGATCTTGTTTTCAGTAATATCACCTCTTCTGCTGACATTACTGCAAACAGGATCACTCAACACCTCTGCTCTTTCAACAGAGTGGTGCATAACCCAGGGAACATCCTAAATCACCTCTATTACCATAACAATTAGGATTCCAGAACTCACAGACTTATAAGATCTCAAAAAGAAAAGTGTGGAACTATTAGCATTAGTATTATGGAAGTTCTCTCAAATAATGCAAATGGTGATTCATTTCTGTATACTAATTATGCTTTAATTGCAATATCCTCTTCAGGGAACTGCGTGGGGGAAGAAACTACAAGGAAATCACCTCTTGGAATGACAGAGCAACAAGAGGAGCCAATCTAGCTCTTGAATGGGGGAAGGAGCTGCGCAAATCCAATAGATTTTGAAACTCAAGATGAATTGAAGCAAGTCTACAAGCTATTAAGGGAGGCTATATAAGAGAAGTTCAAGGCAGATACCACCTAGGATTCCACCAGATGCAGGGAAGAAATTTTGAAGCTATTGATTTTGTCCTAGGCAACCTAACCAAAGTGGATGAACATCAAAACTTATCGAAAATTAAATTAGAAAACTCTCTATTTAGTCTAGATACTTAAAAAACTTTAACTGGAAAGGGCCTAACCTCCAGTGATTTTTAGCTACTCTTCAGTAGCAGTTTTAAGCTACTCTTCAGTCTTTTGATATCTTGGCAACTAGCCAAACAATATTGCTATGTATCACAATGTGGCTGCTTGGCTTGGTGCTAATTCTAGCCTAGCCGAAAGTCATCTTGTACCTTGGGATTAGCTGTATTTCTTGACAACTATCTGATTCGATTTCTAGAAGATATTTCGAAATTCGATACCAAACTAACTCGATACCAAACTAACTTATGACTTTTCGACTTTCAGAAATGGAAAAGTTATTTTTTTGGATGCGTATCCAAACTGGCTATTGGGTGTTGTCCCCTTGTTTTAAAACTCTAAAGACCAAGTTTAGTTGTCCCCCGACTCTCATCTCTCTCTCTGCATTTATTCATCGATAAGAAGAAGGGAAACGCCGAAACCCGACTCTCATGTCCGGCCATCATGTTCCCGACGAGATCTTACTGGATATACTCCTCCGGTTACCGGTGAAAGCTATCTCAAGATTCAGGTGTGTTAGCAAAAGCATGTGCAGTTTATTACAAAGCCCTAATTTCATTCAAATGCATCTCAATCATTCTATTGAAAACGATAAGTTTAGTCTCTTGGTTTGTAGAAATATTGATGGTGAGAGCACGATCAATTCCATAGCTAGTAGAAGTGACTCTTTATTATTGTCTGATTATGAAGCTGTTGGAATTGATTATCCATTCGAGTATCAAAATCCATCAGTTGAAATTATTACTTCTTGTGATGGTTTGGTCTGTTTAGAACTTAATGGTAGTGATGTTTGTATCTGGAATCCATCTACAGCTGAGTTTAAGAAGATAAAAACACTGCCGGAGACATTTAAGTGTAGCCTGGAATCAAACCCTGAATCGAAGCTTTGGAGGGGGAATGTACAGAGAAGCTACCAGAGGTAGCAGTGAAAATAAAAACAAAACAAGAAGTAAATTACATGAATAAAGTTTCTCAAGTATGATGAAGTGAACTTGCAAAGTTCAGATGAACTCTTTTACCCGCTGCTGCAGCCCAACTAAGCACCATAGATTTGATATCAATAATCAGGTCTAGATTTGTTTTGAATATGCAATCAGTTTCTGCAGTTCCGTTCACGCCAAATAACCCATATAATTGCTGCTGGAATCAATCCCCAAATCAAATTACATGTACTGGAAAAATAATTATTGTCCCAACCATGAGCTAAAGACAGTATTGAGCTCGGACAGACCCATACCCAGCCACCACCCGGAGAAAGAGAATGGCAGATCTTAGAAGCAATTCATTTTTTGTATTAGAGCAATATACTTTGCATGTGGTATCTTTGCTAATGGTTTTCTTCTTTGGTTGGCTGATGACGGAGAAGCAGTTCGCATTCTCAGTTGAGCCAGTTGACAAACATATTGAGTCAGATCTGACTCAAGTCAGGTGATTTCAGTCAGATCCAGATGACTCAGATGAATCAGGAGTAAACAAACAAGGTGTTAGTGAACTGAAACTTTCCACAATGTTACACCGTTACTAGACACCCAATGCTGCTGGTTCGAAACTGTTGGCCTGTCAATTGTCAAGTGTAGGATGCATAAGTGTCTCATTCTCTGATAAAGAGGCTAGATGAGTTTGAAGTGTTCCCTTTCAGCTGGAAGTCTTGTTTTCACCATCTCCCAGCATTGATTTTGTAGGCCATTTCAGCTGTATACTTCAATCTCAAAGTTCATATCAAAGTTGCTAATTGGCATAGAGATTGAATTGCTTCTTAGTTTCGCTGATAGCCATAATTAGAATTTGTTTATAGCTCATATCTAGTTCATGTATAAATTGTGAGTTAAGTTAAATTAGTAGTCAGCAGCATGAAATAGATAATTTTTAGTGTTATCCATGCATGTCGTGAGTTGCATTAGGTTTTTTTCGCAGTATTTCTTACGAATTATGCAATACACTCACTGATTCAGTTCTATATGGTTTTTCAATTTCTTGGATACAGGTAGAAGTCACACAATTTAAAACAATCTTGATTTATGGGAATTATTTTTTGTTGTTGTTAAGCAAGCAAATCTCGTTCATATCATCCAAAACTGATCATAGGTTCCAATCTTTGGCGGCATTATAAGCATATCATTCAGGAAAGGAAATGGTCTTAAACCACCTATAATCATGATATCTATCTTTATCGTCAATCTGGCAGATTTTGTCAACCCTGACATTCTTGGAGATTATGCCTGCAACAAAAGCAATTGCTTCATTTAAGCTGCCCAACTACAACTCCGGCAAGGTACCAAGTTAAAAAAAATTAAACAATTTACAGGCCCAAAATCTATTAGCCGTAGTTATTATCTGATATACTACAACTGCCATGTATTTTTGTTCTGCTGTAGGTGGAGGTGCAGTACTTCCATGATCATGCAACTGTCACATCAGCTGTTGGCTTGAACCAGTCCCCTGCAGTTGATGTTACAGCAACCGTGGGTTCCCCTAGCTTTGCTTTTGGTGCAGAGACTGTTATGATACAAGTGCGGGTGCTTTGGCAAAATACATTGCTGGAATTAGTCTGACTAATCCACACTACAAAGCTTCAACTATTTTGTAAGTCTTCCAACTGCATGCAACCGCAACAAATACGGTTTTGGTCGTTTGGGTTATCTGATTACAGGAATGTTTTACTCTGTAGCACTTTGCTGACCCTTTCTTTGGTTTTTATTTATAGGTCTGACAAGGGGATACTCTTACTGCCTCATATGTGCACCATCTTGATGCGTTGAAGAGGACTTCTGGTGTGGCAGAGGTCTGCAGGAAGTTCTCCACTAATGAGAACACAGTAGGAGGTTCGTATGCAGTTGATCCCCTAACATCTGTTAAGTACAGGCTCAACAACCATGGGAACTTGGGAAGCTTGCTTGCTGCTCTCATGCAACGCGAGCTCAAACTCAAGTCCTTCTTGACACTCTCTGGTGAGTTTGACACCAAGGCCTTGGATAAGGTTTCAAGGTTCGGACTGTCCCTTGCTGTCAAGCCTTGGGTGTTTGTCTTCTGAATATTCATTATCCGGAAATGATCTTATGCTGCTGGGATCCGTTGACCTTGTCTTTTGCTGGCGGCGTCGAAAAAGCTGGGAATAAATGTGCCACAGCTGAAACTTTTTTCATTTTTTTAGGTTTCAGATGCCTGTGGATTCAAATATTTTGTTCAGATTTTAGGCCTGAGATACTGTGCTGCTTTGTATTATTGTTTAGCGGAAGCATCTCATAGAAGGCTTTGATAACAATTCATGTTTTGTATTAGAGGTTCTTAGCTCTGGCTTGCCTGTGAATGACAGACCAACTCTCAAACCAGAACCTGACAGACTTTCCATTATGCACCTTAGCCGAGCAATTCCTTTCAATGTCTTTGCAGAACCCTCTCCTGTGGCTATGGGGCACTTTGAGTTACATAACTGATAAGATGACTCCAAAACCAAAAATCTGAAACAGAATCCCCATCCAGTCGATCATTTCCCTTTCTTCCAAATCTGTGTGAAGGAGAGAAATCATAAAAGATCTCATTCCTAATTTGAAAATCACTTTAAGATTGCAAAGTTTCACTTATCAGCGTACCACATCGTATATACTACTCATTTGCATTGGTTTATATTACGCCAGACCAGAGTTACCAGCATCGAGATCAGCGTACAGTCTCTGTAGTTTAGCTCGTAGCTTGCCTCTGCGGGGGATTTCGGGTGACCAGATGCTACGCTTACGCTGCCGTTAAAGACCACCGTCGGAGGCCGGACCTAATATGCCCCATTTTTTTTTTCATTTCATTTGCCTTGATCCCAATTTTCTACTCTAGTGTCACAAACTCGGGTTATACCCGATTGGGAACACACAAATTGGGTAAAAGTGGCCGAGGCGGTAACTCTTCCGGCGATGGCCTGTGGCAGCATTGATGACAAGCAAAACCACCTTAGTGAACAAACACAGGAAGACAATATTGCTCAACTTGTTTACTTGATGAAATGAAAAGGGAATCAGTTTTTCTTGGCCGAGTTGCTTCACTTGTAAAACCAACACCTTTCGGTGAAACAATAACAAAACCTTAAAAGTGAGAAAACAAGGTCAGAATCTCCATTTCCGAAAGAGAAAGCAAATTGAACGCTTTTTTGCTGACATTGCTGTAATTATTCTTATACCATGAAGTCAAGGACACCTTCACCCTAACTCTTAACTTAATTCACAAGACAACCAACCCCAAGACCCCAAAAATTGTCTTTCCTTTCTCCCTACTTTGAGGTCACCTTATATGTATAAACTGATACGGATAGAAGAAGAAACAAACAAACAAGAAAATCATAGAAACTTAATTAAACATAAACTGTGTTGAGAACAAGAAACAACAGATGCTGAAATCAAACATGTCCTCCCAAAATGGAGCTGAAATAGTGTTTTTCGATTTAGAAACAACGGTGCCAAGAAAAGCAGGAGCAAGGATTTGGGTCTTGGAATTCGGTGCTATAGTTATTTGTCCACAGAAGCTTGAAGAACTTGAGAGTTACTGTACACTGATAAGACCCACAGACTTATCGGTGGTTAACCTCAAATCTGGACGAGTTAATGGAATCACACGTGCAGCTGTTAGAACCGCTCCCAAGTTTGAAGATGTCGCTGACAGGATTTTTGGTCTGCTAAATGGTAAAGTTTGGGCAGGGCATAACATCCACAGATTCGACTGTCCACGCATTAGAGAAGCTTTTGATGCCATTGGACGTCCTCCTCCAGTACCTGTAGGAACAATCGACTCTTTAGGAATTCTGACCCAGAAATTTGGTAGGAGAGCTGGAAATATGAAGGTAACAATGACCCTACTCATTATCAAACGAAATGCTACAACATTATTTAGAATATTAAAAATGCTTTTACTGACGATTCACTATATCGGATAATCTAAAGGTGAAGCAGGCATAACTTTCCACCATGGTAATCCCATCAAACTATGTAGTAGGTTACAAGAGTAACCTTGTGTCATGGTTGAAGTCAATTTAATTGGAAACCGAAATGGACTAGTATATGTATAAACTAAAAACATGAATTTAAAATTATGGATCTTTTCATCTTCTCTATCATTTTTCTTTTCTGTTATGTTGATGTGCTCTACAGGCATTCTAGTTTGTTTAAGATGATCGAACACTAAAAGGTTACAAATTTGCAAACTAATGAACAAGTGATTCTTTCTTTTTCAGATGGCAACCCTAGCTGCTTATTTTGGATTGGGAGAGCAAAAGCACAGGTATTGTTCTTACTACTAATTTTAGTGACAGGTAGAAAACTCACCAGAAACTAATTTTTGTTTTCAAATTGCCAAACAGGAGCTTAGCTGATGTTCGAATGAATTTGGAGGTCCTTAAGCACTGTGCAACTGTATTATTCCTGGTAATCAATGCATATCACAACTACTAATGCTCACTTCTATTGCAGCAAAAATGTACATTGGAATTTCATTCGTTTCAGCCTATTTTGTTCTGAATTTCTAACAATTGGGGTTTATATATCATCAGGAATCGAGCCTCCCCGATGTATTGGGTTGTACCAATCAGGGGTCTCGAACAGTTGCCACAAGGAGTAGAACCAATGGGAGGTTAAGATCATATGGAGGAGATACAAGAAGAAAATCTCCACCTATTCCTAGCTTTGGATACCATAGAGTACCACCCTATGCAAGAAACACTACTGTACAGGTTTGAATCTTCTACAACTTTTTTGTAACTATACAGCATTTTAAGATAATAAAACTAATCATTTTTAGAAAATATTTACCAGATGACAGACAAACAGATCGATATTCTCTGCAAGGCCGGGTAATGGACAGACAGACAGATCGATATTCTCTGCAAGGCCGGGTAATGGACACCAATAGATAGACAACTTCCTAATAAACCAATCTCAATCAGGGTTGGAATGAAGAAAGAAGCAAACTAAAAACTAAGGTTTCAACTTTGAAACTGGTGATGGAAAATGGAATTTTCCTAATCTACCTAGGTGGCATAAAGCCTGTTTGTACAGTCACTAACTCAAGGACTCGGCATTATAGTCTTCTATTATCATGGCTGTAATGAATTGATCCGCGTTAGAAACATGGCAGGCTTACTAACAAATTATTTATTATTTATTTATTTTTGTGTACTGATGCCAGTCAATGTAATTTCGGTTGTAACATTCATCTTTCAATTCAAAAATAATTTTCATAAAGTAAATATCATAAAAGAAGTGTTTTCATTCTCTAACAAAGCAATAGAATTCTACGGAAGTTTGCAGTTTACTAGAGAAAATTGATAAGCATGATAAGACATTAAAACGAGAACCCAAGAGAGTGGAATAAGAGAAGAACAAGAATGAGAATACAGAACCTTGCTTAGCACTCCACAAAAATACAGCTTAAGATCCCCCAAATAACTAGCGCATGGTGACCCTCCTGGCCAATACCTGGATTATCAATAAGCACGATAAAAGTTGCAAATTTATACGAAGAAAAGTATATATTTTCAGAGACTACCCAAACTAGTAAGCAGTATAAGTAACAAGTAAGAAGTTAATATAACAGGACTATTGGCACTTCTAAGCAGAATACTGAATAACTTCCCTTGATTTTTATTTATTTTTGGATAAATCATCAAAATTTACTACGAAAAGCAGCCAAAAGACATTACAAACCAATCAACAAACTAGAAAGACCTGACCAATTACAACACTATACAAAACGAAGTAATTTTGATCAGGCCATTCTGAGTTAGGCAGAAAAGGAGGAATGGAATTAAATGTAAGGAACGGCCCTCTGTTAACTAAGCCCCTTTCTTGGTCAATCTATCTGCTGAAAAATTAACTTCACAGTAGTAATGTTTGAATTCAATAGCCTCAAACTTCACATTACTTCACAGTAGTAATGTTTGAATTCACAGTAGTAATGTTTGAACTAAAATCCATCTTGCTGTGACACACCATAACTTAGTAATACACTTGATTATCTATGGGGGTGGGATGGACTTGGAATGAAAGAACAAAAACTAAAGTGGGGTGAACAAAAGAAAGACACCCTTTCTCCATTTCTCCCTTCTGTCTACCTATACAAAACATTTGAACGGAGCCTGCTAAAGTTGAAAACAAAAGGCCGAGGGGGAGAAGAGATCAAACCCTGTACAAATAATCTAATAATAACCCATTATCTCTCTCTCTCTTTCCCTCTCTATATCTCTAACTGCCAAATGAGGTAACTCAATCAACTTGGGTAGACAGGTATTTGAGGGCGAGAAACAACAAAGTACAAAAGATACTATTCCCCCATAGGTCAGGCACCAACTATAGTGGATCTGCACAAAACACTCCAGACCACTTCCCATTTCTGGTATGCAGTCTGCGAGTCACGAGCTTCCATCATCTGCATGGAACCCCCATTGCCTTCCATTAGTATCACATTTGTTCGTCCCCGCGAATTCAAAATTTAATAACAGGTCTGATCACCCAGAAAGATACAGAGGAGTACATATACATGGGAATGCAAATCCATGCCTACACCTGTATTTATTTTGATTTAATCTGAATTGTTTAGCCAGTAAATTACAGTGCATCAACTAACCTGTACACTGCTGCAACAGCGCATGCAAGACTAATCAGACTGATCCACTGCCCAACACCTGCAGACCAGCTTGTATAATTCACCCTGGCCCAGAATTACTAGGTTTGGTATACAGTCCACTCTGCCCAGCTTGCAGCTGTTGTTGTGTCTGTGATTGGGTTGAGGTTGCTGAGGTGGTTGTTGCTTTTGCAGCAGCAGAGCCTGCGGAGGTGATGGTGGTGGTGGTGATGGAGGTTGCAGTGGCGATGGTGCTGTAGGCTGTTGACCTGATGGTTGAAGTTGTTGCTGCTGCAAGTGCGGCTGCCACAGGGTCCCGGCACTGTTGGTCTGAGTAGTCGTACTTCCAGAGAACTGCCCATGGATTAAATCTTGGCCAAAAGAGGAGGGAGTTGAAAGCTCAGTTTCTGTTGTACTTGTCAGAGGTGATGGATTTCTAACGCAGGGCAAGTGATTAATTGACTTAGTCATTCCTGAAGTATACTCCGATGATCCTTTCCACAGGAAAGAACGGGTATGCAATTGGTGGAGGATTCAGTACCCCCTATATGTGGGCTGCTGTTTGAAGGCTGCTGCTCGACCGTGGATTGTGTATGTGGATCAGAATTCATTTGACGATTATGTGGTTGAAGCATTCTGAGTATATTTGGCCGCTGCTGCTGACCAGACCCCATTGTGTATCATGACCAGAAGTAACAGGTGGGGGCTGGCCTTGGTTGTTCGTCAGATCAGAATGAGATGAAATCTGGGGAAGTTGCTTCGACAAAGAGGAGGGTGGTGAACGAGAAAACGGCTTTTGCTGAGACAAGGATTTTGATCTGTTGATTGAGGAAGCACCAGCGAATTGTTTGACTGAATTGAGTTTGAACCTGAAAATATACCCTGGTTTTGCATCATATGATGCATGGCCTGCTCACCCTTCTCATGTACTTGTTTTCCTGGAGTCGAAGCAAGCCCATTTACATGAGAGGAGGGATCAGCAGAGTGGGTTCTGATGCATTACTGAAGTGCTCCCTCTGCCCATTCCCTTAATGAATTTAGGTTGTTGATGGAATTGAGACTGTTGCCTTTGTGGAGTAAGATGCCTAACAGTCTGTTGAAAATTATGTTGCTGTTGCTGCTGCCGCTGCCGCTGTTTTATTATCTGACTAGGTAAGCTACCAGCAGTAATATGGCTCCGACCATGAGGAGGAAAGGAAGGTGATGTTTAGATTGGGGCTGCGTTGTTACCGGGCTCATGGATGAAGATGATGTTAGGGGCAACTGAGAGTTTGGTGAAGGCAGTGAAGATGCCTGCTGCTGAACCTGAGAGGAGTTTTGAATCGAAGTTGATAATGGATGCCGGGAGGATTGTGGTTGGCCATGAGACAGCGCTGTATTGCTGGAAGAAAATTGTTGTTGCTGCTGCTGATGCATGAACCGTTGCTGCTGGACTTGCCTATCTTTAGCAATCCGGAGCACGCAAGGGTTGCTGCCTTGAAGATGAGGGTGAGGAGGTTGCTGTGGGTGGATGGAAGGGACATGAGATTGTTGCTGCTGCCGCTGTGGAAGGTGTTGGACTGGAAATGTTTGACCAGGTGGAGGGGCCATCTGATTTGGAAAATCGCTGCTCAACCCATTGAAAGCAGGATGACCTTGACTATTTCCTTGAGACACATGTTGCATCTGAAGCTCTTGCATCATCATTTGCCTTTAATCATCTGGATTTTGACCAGGCTTTGACACAGCACAAAAGCAGCACAATTAGGAAATAATACCGATAAAAGAGCTTCAAATAAAAAATTACTGCCTGACTGCTTGAATTTGAGAGAGAAAATAGACATGACTTTTTTTTATAACAATATAAAGAACTTGCCAAATGAAAATTTTCTACAAAACAATGCAACCTAATGGTGCACTCGTTAAGCAATCTCATTTCCAAGTACACTATTTATTTTTTACTACCCCTTGAAGAATGATGGAAAAAACTGCAGTAAAAGTTTCAGAAAAGCTCACCTGCATCATATGCATTGTATCACGAGGTCTCATCATCGAAGTTTCATGATCAGAAACAGATCCATTGTGCATATTTACAGAGTTTGGCATGCCCACTGCAGTGGCAGGATGCATACTTCCAGAGGAAACCATATTTAACATCGATGGTGGACCAACTCCCTGAAACCCTGGCCTAGGCATTGGTGTGCCTCTGTTCATCCCAGGCATCATTCCTATACTATTTGAACCAGGTACCACACGAACACCACAATCACCGACACCGACAAACCAGGGTGCTGGAGATTTTCACCAGACGGCATGTGATTATACTGCATTCTTTGCGTTCATCCAATGGTAAAGTTGGTCTTTGACCACCATATCCGTGAGCATCCCAGAAGAACCATCCATGGTCATACACTTAAACCTGCTAAATATGAGCTAACATAATAAACATCAGAAGTATATCGTGCAAACCTAGATGAGGCATTATGTGCAGCAGATGGAGATGGCAAGCTATTACCAAGAGATATACCAGAAGATCCTTGTAGCACGGACTTAGAACCAGAACCAGACCAGAGGTGGGAAGAACTGGAGCAACATAACCTTGATTTGCAATTCCTAAGCTACTACTATGAGATCCTTGATATCCATGGGAAAGATCAGGACTTGCAGCATCACAGAGATCAAGAGGCCTTCATTGTCAAACAGGGACAAGTTAATGTACTGAATTTATGATATACAAAGCATTCTTCGAAGTATTAGAGAAAAGCGGCGCAGAGAAAAAAAAATGATACAAATAGTTATTGAATTACTAAAGTGTGTTAATCACAACTTACGTTAGAGGACCCCCAGTAAGGTTACTTGGACAGACTTGAGAGAGAGCAAGACCATGAGAGTTGTGGACTGACACTGTTTGTTTCTGATCTTGATTATCATTCTTCATGAAAACAAATCAAAGGAGAAAAGAAACAATCATATTACTAAACTTCACATAGAAAATAAATGCGACGGAACATCAAATTCTGCAGCTTCCTTTGAGCACTAGCAGACGCCACTAAAGATCGAAAATAAAGACTCCGTGATAGATAAACTAATTTTATATGGCCAATATAAAATTAGGAGAGCTCAAACGCCGAAGTTGCAGAGTATTAGTAGCTATCCAGCTCCCGAACTTAAGGTAAATAACAGACCACATAAAAATGGTTTAATGAAGTATAAAAGACTAAAAGATATTTTCCCTTGGAAATTCAAACGCGTCAGCTGGTGACCCCAGATAATAAAAGAAACTATACCAGCTTAGTGACCAAGTTTATCCTATGCTTGTACTTTCCAGTATAGCATTTGACACAGCGCACACTCAATAATGACAGTAAACTCCACGATGCAAAAATGTAACAAACCTGAATTTTACGAGAATGTTGGTGTTGCCCAATGGAAATGATTTTCTCAAAGTGAGCCTTAATGGTATCCTCTTCCATTGGACCCCGCAAACGTGAAACAACTGCCTTGCACTACCCTGGTGTAGAAAGAAGCACCGAGAAAAACAACATTAGTAAATATACGATGGTAGTTCCAGGAATTTACGTTGAACAAACAGGTACACAGTATTTTAAGGGGGGAGAAAAAATATGAAAAATCATACTATCCAGGAGCGAAAAGCATCATACCTTTGGGATTCCAGGTAAAATCGATGGATTGAGTTGGGAAGACCCGGAATCATGAGCACTATCAGCCCCATCACCAGCTATCTTGCCCATTAAAAATTTGTGGTGCTCCTTGCAATCTTTAGGTTTATGAAAAATGCAATGGATGTTTAAATGGGTCATTCACACATTAGCATCTTAAATCTTTTGAACATAATATGGTTAGCAGTAAAAAAGTTTGCAAATTGGTAATAAAATATTGCAAAAGAAGCTGGACGACTCAAAATTTACATGAAAACGTATAAGGAGAAGTATAACATATAGTCACCTTAAACTGCAGAGTACTGTTGATAACATCACAAACCAGTTCCCAGTTTGGACCCATATCGTGTACGAGGACAACAAGGGCCTGACTTACAAACTTATAACATTCAGACTTCTTCACAGACCCAATAACAATCAAAAGGATAATTATATAGAAGAGTATTAACCTGGTCTTCAAATTACGTCCATGAACTTCCTGATCCGAACAGCCAGACGTCATCTGCAAACATGATAAGTGCCCAAATCCATATTATATCTTACACACTATCAGTCACAATCAATCACATGCTGAAATGAACCCTCAGCAGTGACGTTACCCCTAGCAGTATAAGTTTTTAAATTTACAGATAGAAAAATCAGCTGACCAAAAACAATATGCGTAAAAGATCAAATACTAAGAGAAAACCTTAGTATAAAATAAGCATGCATTAGTGTGGAAACGTGTGTCAAAGTTAACATTAGTGATGCAGAATCCATATAATTATAGGAAAAATTAGCATGCATTAGTGTGGAAACGTGTGTCGAAGTTAACAATTATATAAAATCTTGGCCAATGTGAATAATAGAAAATAATCTCCACGAAATCAAAAATGTTGTCAATGTCATGTACGAAAATGGCTACCATCCTTTATGCCTTGTCCCGTGACCCAAACACTGATATTTAACCCTTTTTTGATGAAGCAAGATAAAAGACATTCTTCATATGAATAGACCGAAGAGAAAACCTTTGCATATAACACGACCAAAAAAAAAACTGCATATGCAGTCAAAACCCGATAACAATAAACTGAGTAAAGAGTCTATATTTTCTTATCCAACCACCGCCAGTATCAATTAGGTATCTTGAATACAGAGAGACTATCACTACTGCATAGCATACCTTCACGCCCTTGGTCTTCCTTCCACGATTCTGCGCTAAGTGCATTTTGAGGTGCTTATTTGGGTTCGTCAAATTATCACTTGGGACGCTACTGGAGAAGGAAGTGACCCAATAAGAGGATTAAGATTTTCAGCAGAGGTATCAGGATAATGTTTTGTCATCTTAGGTTTCTTTGGAACATGTTGGCCACCAATACCTATAGAAACATGAAACAAAACTCATACAAGTGAGAATCGACAACCAGATTAAACACATCATTAAATTGGCTATCACGAATGAAAGAAGATGATATAGATCATTACCACTGTTTCCATTAGTAATTACTTGCCATAAAAGCATGAACAGAATAGCTGCACTTGAGTCTGGTGATATCAAAACCATCTTCAATCCTGACTATTAGGCCCACTCCAAAGCAAACATAATAGCCAGAATTTCAGCTATGAAGTTAGTAGCACAATCCAAACCCCCAGCTACAGCTGTTAACACAAGACCAAAGTGATTTCTGGAAATAAAACCAAAATCCGAGGCGACCAGATTCTCTTTTGCTGCACCATCGTAGCAAATGATAATAAAGCCTTCAACTGGAAGATCCCAGGTACACTGAATTGCTCTCACAAGTTTCATTTTCCTGCTCATTATCCCAAAGAACTGCAGAACTTGACCATCATAAACCTCAGACCATCTATCACCTTTCAATCTCAACCCACAATCATTGGTTAAAAGATAAATGCTAATTTTCAGCTTCCTCCTGGCGATACCAGACACCTCAAGAACACATTACACAATCGTCTCCAAATATCCTTACCAAAATTGCAATCACAAAGTCAGAAACGGCTTAGCTAATAGAAAAATGAATTCTTCTGAAAACCAGTAACATGTAAACCATGTCATACCAAGACCAAAGGATGTCCACATGAAACGAATTCGAACTTCTCCTAGAATGGTTTCCAGAGGTGAATTTTGGACCTTTCTTTATCAAATCCATCTCTTTATCAGTGTTTTTCTCATCATCAGCAACTCAAGGCTTATTCATAAAATGTCTTTGCATTACTTAAAATAAAATTCTGATTTTGGCATCAGACATACCACATTTCTTAGTTAAGAAAAACATATTCGGTTGAATCAACCAATTTGATCACTTAATAGCTCGATCTGATAATATCAGTTTCTATATCAGAAGCAAGTAACATAAATGTAGTAGTAGTAGAAGAAAGAAGGCACCTGATTTGGGTATCTCTGAATCCACTTTCTCTTAAGAAATTAAGAGCTGAATTTGGGTTTTGAATGGATTTGGTATGAGAAAGTTTCTTTGGTGCAGTGATTGTGAAATTAATTGAGCTTAGGGGTGATTCCTTTTGAGTTTTAGGGTTCATAGATGTTGTAGTTGATGAGAATTGAAGTAGATGGTTGAAAGTAGTATATATTGATGAATTGCTTTGGGAAGCCATTGTTGCTTCACCTTTCAATCTCCAACTAAGATGCATCACAAAATGCTTCAATGGAAGTATTTCCGGGGTTTGCCGGGCGAGTTTAAGAAAGAGAAACCAAGCATGTACTGATACGGCCCTTTTCTGCTTAAGCTCGCTCTTATGAAATCAAAAAATGATAAGAGAATCGGTTTCCCATGGCTTGAGTCTGCCCGACCCTTACTTGTGTTCGAGGTCAGAGGATCAAATCCTCGGACAAGAATTTAATTTGTCTAGTAATAAACTTGAGCCACAGCTTTGATGTGCTAAAGGCGGACCAACATGCCAAACCGTGAGCCACAGCTTTGATGATTGTTGAAGGCGGACCAACATCAGCCCCTAGGTGTGGTTGATAATACCAAGGCCAGGCTGATTGTGAATCTGTAGCTAGCCTTAAAGCCTAGCAAAGAAATATTGAGATGGATTCTTGTTTCTCTTACAACCGTTTACAAAGATAAAGATAAACAACACAGAAATTAACAAAGGAATTAAAAGAATAGGAAAACTATACTTATCGAGCTACACAGAAGGAAGGAAAACTGACTTGGTTACCACAACCTGACTAAGTTATAACAGTCTTGTTAGAGCATAGCTCGGTTGAACCCACCAAGCGTTGGTATGTCAAGTTTGGTTGTCATATTTTAGTGAATCAAAACTCAATTAAAGAGTCGCTTGATTATATACTAGAGACAACTTCGTATAGGTTACGCTAGAAAGATTAGGATTATGAGACATACAAGTATTACTCGAAGACTTGAAGAATGTGAAGAAGTAACAAGCTACATCGACGACATCATCCTTCCTCTTGAGGTTAGTAATATTGTGACTTGAACTGTTTCATTCCTAACGTATCTTTCAAGTCGTGCTATATTGAAAACATAACTGCGAAGCTGTGAATGATTATACTCTAGTAGACATAGTGTTAAGGAATTAGAATACGAAGTATAACGCTTATCTTTTGAACTTCGTATATAAGACATCGACATAATCGTATGAATGATATTGTGATTATGTGTTTGGGTATAGGTGAAGATTTCGTCCTAGGAAATAATGTTTACATTCGTTTAAAGGAAGTACATCCATGAACTTGTTTTATGAATCGAAAGGGAAATCGCTAGGCTTATTGGTATTGTTATTCATTGCATATCTTTGGATTACCAATATGTGTGAGTTAGTAGAACCGATCATAACTTGTTATGTATCTTGGTAAAACTAGTCACAATGCCTGACTTATGTATTGGTATGACTTTTATTAGTGCAACCGATCCTAAGTAATCACCTAAGATGGTATGATCGATATTTGTAATTGGTGTGACCGATCCTAGTAATTGGTGTAACCGATTCTAGTAATTGGTGTGACCGATCACAAAAGAGTGTGTAATCGATCCTTGTAATTGGTGTAACCGGTCCTGGTAATTGGTGTAACCGATCCTGGTAACTGGTGTGACCGATCACAAGTTATACCATGAGAATATGGTAACCGGTCCTGGTAATTGATGTAACCGATCCTGGTAACTGATGTAACCGGTCCCAGTAACCATATTAAGGTAGAACCGATCCTTGTGTTTGGTAGAACCGTAAACCCATGATTAGTTCTTAGAAATCATATGAACCAGCTCTAAACTTGTTTGGAAGTGTGGTATAATCGGTTCCAAGATTGTAAATATGAAAAAAGATTTACAAAGAAATAAGATGTCGACATACTTTAAACATGCTCAGTAACTCTTATCTTTTATTGTTCAAAGATATTCCTTAATAACTCAAGGAGATCCCGGACCGAAATAAGTTGAGAATCTTTTAATTAAGGTTGTTAATTTTATATGCTTTTAATTACCAGCAATTAAAATGCGTATCTCTGGAAAATAAAAATTGGTAATGTGCATTTACTAATTGGAGATTTTCTAGTAGGATTTTGGTTAATTTTGGACAGAGCATTTCCAGGAATTATGAAAACCGATTTTGGAAATATTGCATATCTTAAGAATATTTTGGTTTTGGAAATTCCTTGGTGTCCAAACTTCCTTGGTCTATAAATACCCAATTTTGCATTTCGAGCAAACCATCCTAAGAGCCATCAAAACTACCTTGTTGTGTTGTTACTGGTGGAGTCGTCTATTCGGAGAGGAAAGTACCCTAATTAGGCGAAATCTCTTATGACCGCTCGTTTAAAGACTTCTATGAAATCAAGAAGCTCTACAGGTACCGTTGGTGGGAAACTAGATAATTGCAGTATTATTACTTTTTCGATTTGATTTGATTGACTAACGGTTGTTGAACTTTGATTGCACCTAGTTTGTTTATTCTTGAGAATCTTCTCTTCTGATATAAGATTCACTCAAACTAGATCGAAGTGTCGACGGGATCTTTAGAACAGTTTGTAGATCTAAAGACGTCTTGTGATAATCCATTGTTAACAGACTCCGTTCTGTGCGTGATTGATCACAAGATATTCAAGTTGTGGTGTGCAGGTGTTTATTGAAGATTTAAGAAGATTTGAAGACAAAGAAGATTTCTTATTGGTTTCATAATCTTTGGTGTGCACAAAACTTGATCGGCTGGAATCCAACTATGATCGGTTTATCTTTGATATATTTTATTGATTAGTTGCGTAGATCGGCATCAATATTTAGTATCTTGGTAGATCCTATTATTGATTGCAAAATCCAAACACTGCTACTTTGGTAGTTATTGAATAGATAGTGAAAAAGTGAGGGTACAACAACCTCACCCAATAATTCGCTTAGCAATCTGTATGGACTAACTCTAATATACTTTTAAGAGAATCAACTAAATCAATCTTAATAGAAAGTATATCAAAGAGTTATATCTCAATTTCTCGATTCAATACTTACTCAAGCAAATAGAAATCTGCAAGTCTAATTGAATACAAGAGAAATTAACTTGAACGGTACCAAAGACCAATGTTCATGTATCAATCAATTACAATCAATAGCCAAAGGTCGGATTTCCCAATTGATTGATTCAATGCACAACCTGTGATATTTCAATTATATAACAAAATATAATGCGGAAAAGAAATAACACAGACACAAGAAGTTTTGTTAACGAGGAAACCGCAAATGCAGAAAAACCCCGGGACCTAGTCCAGATTGAACACACACTGTATTAAGCCGCTACAGACACTAGCCGACTACAAGCTAACTTCGGTCTTGACTATAGTTGAACCCCAATCAATCTCACACTAATCAAAGGTACAGTTGCGCTCCTTACGTCTCTAATCCCAGCAGGATACTACGCACTTGATTCCCTTAGCTGATTGATGTGATTTCAACTTTGTTGTAGTAAAAGGTTCGTTGAGACTTGTGAAGATTCGAGTTTTTAAATTTAATAAAAATATTACAATTGGTGCAAGAGGTACTGGGACTAAGGATTTAGCCAATCTTCATAACATAAGGTTCACTTATTTATTCTCAACAATTTTAGCTCAAGAAATATAAACATGGACTTTATTTTTGCCAAGGTAGATTCTCAAAACATTGATTGTAAATGTTAAGCATGGGACATCAAATCACCTAAGCTAAGCATGACCAATCTAATCAAATGACAACCAATTTAATCAAATCATATTTCAATTAATTTTAGTGCAAAAGTCATAAAAAAGAATAAAACAAATTTACCCATGTATGAAGTTCGGCCTCCTCCGTCATCCCAGTGTTGGGGTTTAGCTCCTCATATTATAGACACTCTCAAAATATTTTTTATTTTCTCAAAAATTGTTTACAATGGTGAAAATGGAGAAAATAGTGAAAAACAGTAATTTGTGACGCACAAAAATTGTCACAAAATGAACGATACAAGAGAAGTGCTGTAGACTCTGTTCCGCGGTCGCTGGAAAGGAGTTGGGAACTATCGCATTTAAGCGATAGTTTTCAACGACTTTCCTTTACAGGCTTTTGTTCTTCGTGTTCTTCAGTTCTGCAGCAGCAGAACCCGAGTTTCTGCAACTCGTGATTTCTTCTTCTCTGGCTCTCCTAAGCTCCCCAAACTCTCGACACCTCTTCTCTTAGTCCCCAACAACTATTTATAACCCAACAACATCGAAATCTCACGTAATAACTTCATATAATTCTCCATTATTCTTCACGGCATGTTTAGGAAATAATTCAGATTTTTGATTTCTCCACGCGTTCTGAAGCTTCCAAATTGCCATATTTATCTCTGACACGCCCCAAAGTGTTGCTCGAGCCAACAAACTTGCACAGAACTCGTTCAAACTTCTCCAAATCCCGTGAATATCTTTTCCATGCACGAACTGCCCTGTTCTCAACTCTTGGATTATCTAGCCAAATTCAGTTGAAACTAAAGCCCAAAACATGTTTATTAGGTCATATCACAACTACCCATCAAAAATCAGCCCTTGAATCTACCTCCAACCCCATCAAATCTTTGATCGAAATTCTGCCAGTGAATGAAATGATTTCCCGCCAAAACAAGAAATTCAAATTAAGAAGAAGGGGTGCCCTGAATCCAAAACGCGGGTTCCTTTAACAGCTCGGCTGCCTTGGGGGCGCCCTTATCCATTTTGAGGGTACCTTTAGTAATTTTGGTGGGTGCCTTTAACACTTTTTCTGGGGTGTTTTCAACACTTTTTCGGGGTTCCTCCGGTGTATTTATGGGGTGCTTCCAGTGCATTTATGGGGTGCCTTTAGTACTCTATCCTGGGGTGTAAAACACCACTTTAAGAGCAAATTTCGCCGCAAGAGCTTATTTCTATAAAAATACCTACAAAGACATAAAATAACAAAATAAATACAAAATCGAATACTAACAGTATATACAATTGAGACATATTAGACACAATAATGCGTCTATCACTGATCTCACCCACAACTAAGAGTTGCTACGACCCAAAGTCGAAGACTTTAATAAACAAATCTGTATCACACAGAAAAGTCTACAAGAATAGATAAATTTGTCTCCCACAGAAATACCTACAAGTTTTGTTCCGTCTTTTGATAAATCAAGGTGAACAGGAACCAATCGATAACCCGGACTTATATTCCCGAAGAACAGACTAGAATTATCAATCACCTCACAATAATCTTAATCGACTGTCGAAACAAGATATTGTGGAATCACAAACGATGAGACGGATATGTTTGTGATAACTTTTCTATCTTGCCTATCGTAGAAATTAATCTCAAGACAATCTTACGATTGCACTTAATCACGATAGAAACAGCAAGATCATATCACGCAACTACAGAGAAAATAGTTGGGTCTGGCTTCACAATCCCAATGAAGTCTTCAAGTCGTTAACCTACAGGGTCTCGGTAGAAACCTAAGGTTAAAGGAGAATTAACTCTAACTTGTACAACTAGTATCACACAGGAGGTGTGGGGATTAACTTTCCCTGTTGCTAGAGTTCTCCTTTACATAGTCTTCAAATCAGGGTTTGCAATCTAAGTTACCTTGGTAACAAAGCATTCAATATTCGCCGTTAGATGAAAACCTGATTAGATTCAAGCTAATATCTTTCAACCATTAGATCGAACTTAGCTTGTTATACACAAATGAAATGCACGTTCATTTAGGTTTGTGTAACCATACCTAAATGTGTACACCTAGTTGGTTCAACAGTAGTTAGCCATATGAGCACTTTCATATCAACCTTATTCATCTTCACTATAACTAGTTCAAATGACTCAAAAGAACTAGTTAGAGAGTTGTTCAATTGCTTAGATCTCATAGAAGTATATAAAACACAATCGAAACAAAACCGATTTTGATTCACTCGAATCGATTCATGAACTTTACAGCCATGGTTTGCAAATATGCATTCCTTAGTTTATATAAGTTTAAGTTCACGAATAAACCGTTTTTAGAAAATAATCAACTCAAGTATGCATACCGGTACGCATACTTAAGTACCCAGTTTAAGTTTGTTTTCATTTCACAAACTCCAGCAGAAATTCACGGGACGTGAACTTCCGGCAGTACGCGTATGGGTACGCGGACTTTAGTTCAGGTTATCCTGATTAGAAAAGTACGCATACTTTGGTTCAAGGATTTTGGACTTACACACGTATGAGTTCACATACAATGTTTATATCCATTTAAGGTTATATATTCTAAACTCTCATTTCAATCATTGAAACATTCTTAGAGGATGTTAAATAGAGGTTATTCACACACTATTTTTCATCAAAGCAATTTTCAAGATATTGAAATAACCAACATGACTTTCGTCACTTGTAAAGATGAACTTGGCCGAAGCGAAAGCTTACCAACACATATTTCGAGAAAAAGATAAGCGAGATAAACTCGGCTCGAAATAGCAAATGTGTATAATCGAAGTCTATATAGCAATACGACTTTTGTATCAAGATAGGAGATAGAGTAGATAGACTTTTGAGTGATAGATAAGTTCAAGTCTCCACATACCTTTTAGTCGATGAAGTTCCACCAGTTCCTTGAGTAGTTCTTCGTCCTTGTATGAAGAACGTCGTGGAGTCTAGAGCTCAACTACACTTTCTATCCTTGTCCGAGACTTAGCTATAAGTAGACTAGAAATCAAGACTTATAGTTTTGGCAACTAAACTTGACAACAAGCTTGAGATAGCAACGCTTGCGAGTTCGACCGAGCAGTGCTCTAACAGATAAATCTAAACCCGACAAAGGAGTTTATTGGATTAAACAGAAGAGCCTTTGTCTAACTCATATCACTTTGATTGAAGAGAGTTGTTACCAAACAAATTTGTTGTTCCTTTACTGTTTTGAATACGAACCAAAGGAATTGTTCTAGTGCGTGCACTTATTGAATGTCGGAAGCGCAGGGATACTGAAGAAACTAGGTGAACTATAGGTTTAGTTGTTTGGTCTCAACTATACGAAGTTGGTGTGATTTTGTATAGCGGCTTAATTCTGAGAGTATTCAATTCTTGACTAGGTCCCTGCATTTGCGGTTTCCTCGTTAAAAAAATCTTGCTGTGTCATTTACTTTTGTTTTCCGATATTATAATTGTTGTTATTATAATTTAAAGTAAATTACACAAACGTTAACTCCGTATTACTTGATAGTGATCTTATAGAGTTTGGTTAAGTCCGAACCTATTATCAAGTAATGACACTTTGATTGTTGTATTGTCTCGATCTCGTATCCATAGACGATCAAACAAAGTGTGAATACCGATTCGTTGTATTGTCTCGACTCAGTCCATAGACAATCACTTTCGGTAAGAGGACTTATAGGTGGAAAAGTTTAAGATTGTGGCATATTTGGGTACCCTCGTCTTTTCAATTGGTGTAAAAGCAGGCAAACACGAAAAGATCTAACAATCTGTGTTTGGTGCGATGCATCCTATAAATCATGGGTCAAAGTAAGACTAAGCGATTGCGAAGAAAGTCTAAAGACTCAGTTAACGTATCACAAGATTTGTGCTCAAGAGAAGACAGTTCTTCAAACTCTTGTTACTTAAGTGAAGATACCTCTAACGAGATATTTTTGAGTTCATTACTTGAAATTTTTGATGAAAGATCGAGTGTAAAAACATCTGAACTGAAAGAATTAAGCACACAATTCCTTTTTTGCTCTAGTGAACTTCTTTCTGCACTTGAAAGAGAAAGAGATCTAACTTTAAAGGTTGAGAAACTCAATGAAGAACATAACTTGCTAAAAGAAGAAATATCTCAACAAGTTTTAAGCTTCGAAGAAAAGATGAGCACTAAGCGTCTTCATACAGAAACCTGTGAGAAGAACTTGGATAAATCTCTAAAAAGGGTTTGCCTTTTAGAAAAGGAACTTGATGATTCTAAAGCAGAATTAAACTCTCAACAGTTGTGTTTCAAACAAAAAGAAAATACTCTTCTTTCTCACATAAAACATTTAGAGGAAACTCTTAATTCTTCTCTTGATAAAAATGAATCATTAAAAGAAGAAATCTCAATGCTGAGAAAACTTAATGAATGCTCAAACAATCTATCCTCGTTATTGGAAACAGGGAGAAGTCATGGGGATACCCATGGTTTGGTCTATGAAGGTTGCAATACCTTAGTTCTTAACAAAGAGATAAAGCTTGTTGAATCCTCCTGCACTCAAACTAAGGCACCTTTGAAAGTTACTCAGTGTAGCTGTGAAGAAACTAAGAGGGACAAACCAACAACTAATGATCAGTCAAACCAGGAAATAAAGGAGAAGGCTGATGAAATAAGGAAGAGATCGAAACTAAGAAGAGTACAAAAAGGGGAAGGAGCATCCGAAAATTATTCACACAAAGGTAATGAAAAAGTGGGGGTACAACAACCTTACCCAATATTTCGCTTAGCAATCTGTATGGACCAACTCAAATATACTTTTAAGAGAATAAACTAGACAGTGAGACTCAATCTTAATAAAAAGTATATCAAAGAGTTATATCTCAATTCCTCGATTCAATACTTAATCAAGCAAATAGAAATCTGCGAGTCTAATTGAATACAAGAGAAATTAACTTGAATGGTACCAAAGACCAATCTTCAAGTATCAATCAATTTCAATCAACAACCAAAGGTCGGATTTCCCAATTGATTGATTCAACGCACAACCTGTGATATTTCAATTATATAACAAAATATAATGCGGAAAAGAAATAACACAGACACCATAAGTTTTGTTAACGAGGAAACCGCAAATGTAGAAAAACCCCGGGACCTAGTCCAGATTGAACACACACTGTATTAAGCCGCTACAGAAACTAGCCTACTACAAACTAACTTCGGTCTGGACTGTAGTTGAACCCCAATCAATCTCACACTAATCCAAGGTACAGTTGCGATCCTTACGTTTCTGATCCCAACAGGATACTACGCACTTGATTCCCTTAGCTGATCTCACCCACAACTAAGAGTTGCTATGACCCAAAGTCGAAGACTTTAATAAACAAATCTATATCAAACAGAAAAGTCTACATGAATAGATAAATCTGTCTCCCACAGAAATACCTACAAGTTTTGTTCCGTCTTTTGATAAATCAAGGTAAACAGGAACCAATCGATAACCCGGACTTATATTTCCGAAGAACAGCGTAGAATTATCAATCACCTCACAATAATCTTAATCGACTAGCGAAACAAGATATTGTGGAATCACAAACGATGAGACGGAGATGTTTGTGATAACTTTTCTATCTTGCCTATCGTAGAAATTAATCTCAAGACAATCTTACAATTGCACTTAATCACGATAGAAACAGCAAGATCAGATCACGCAACTACAGAGAAAATAGTTGGGTCTGGCTTCACAATCCCAATGAAGTCTTCAAGTCGTTAACCTACAGGGTCTCGGTAGAAACTTAAGGTTAAAGGAGAATCGACCCTAGCTTATACAACTAGTATCACACAGGAGGTGTGGGGATTAACTTTCCCAGTTGCTAGAGTTCTCCTTTACATAGTCTTCAAATCAGGGTTTGCAATCTAAGTTACCTTGGTAACAAAGCATTCAATATTCACCGTTAGATGAAAACTTGATTAGATTCAAGCTAATATCTTTCAACCGTTAGATCGAACTTAGCTTGTTATACACAAATGAAATGCATGTTCATTTAGGTTTGTGTAACCGTACCTAAACGTGTACACCTAGTTGGTTCAACAGTAGTTAGCCATATGAGCACTTTCATATCAACCTTATTCATCTTCACCATAACTAGTTCAAATGACTCAAACTAATTAAAGAGTTGTTCAATTGCTTAGATCTCATAGAAGTATATAAGACACAATCGAAACAAAATGATTTTGATTCACTCGAATCGATTCATGAACTTTATAGCCACGTTTTCAAATATGCATTCCTTAGTTTATATAAGTTTGAGTTCACGAATAAACCGTTTTTAGAAAATAACCCACTCAAGTATGCATACCGGTACGCGTACTTAAGTATCCTGTTTAAGTTTGTTTTCAGTTCACAAACTCCAGCAGAAATTAACGGGACGTGAACTTCCGGCAGTACGCGTACGGGTACGCGGAATTTAGTTCAGGTTATCCTCATCAGCAAAGTACGCATACTTTGGTTCAAGGATTTTGGACTTACACACGTATGAGTTCACATACAATGTTTATATCCATTCAAGGTTATATATTCTAAACTCTCATTTCAATTATTGAAACATTCTTAGAGGATGTTAAATCGAGGTTATTCACACACTATTTTTCATTAAAGCAATTTTCAAGATATTGAAATAACCAACATGACTTTCGTCACTTGTAAAGATGAACTTGGCCGAAGCGAAATCTTACCAACACATATTTCGAGAAAAAGATAAGCGAGATAAACTTGACTCGAAATAGCAAATGTGTATAATCGAAGTCTATATAGCAATACGACTTTTGTATCAAGATAAGAGATAGAGTAGATAGACTTTTGAGTGATAGATAAGTTCAAGTCTCCACATACCTTTTAGTCGATGAAGTTCCACCAGTTCCTTGAGTAGTTCTTCGTCTTTGTATGATGAACGCCGTGGAGTCTAGAGCTCAACTACACTTTCTATCCTAATCCGAGACTTAGCTATAAGTAGACTATAAATCAAGACTTATAGTTTTGGGAACTAAACTTGACAACAAGCTTGAGATAGCAACGCTTGCGAGTTCGACTGAGCAGTGCTCTAACAGGTAATAACAAAAAATATAACTCCCATAATATTAAACATTGTTATTCTTGTGGTAGTAAAAAACATCTTCAGAAAAAATGCAAGATTCGTAGGATGCAAAATGCTCTTCGTTTTGTATCAAGGGAATTAGAAAAAATGAACCTTTATTAGTGTTTTGAGACATCCAGACTAAAGGACTATTTTGCTAATCCTTGGTCTATGTGGTATGCTCCAAAGTCGTTAAAGAAGGAACATAATCGAAATGACTTTAATAGAGCAAAATCTGCTTCTTTTTCTTTAAAGGGAATAGATTCAGAAAGAATTTATGAATATGATGATGTGTCATATCTCAAGAAATGGATGAGGAAAAACAGTCAAAAATAATACACTATTACAATTGAACTGATTTCTATCGACCCAAATGCTCCATGTGTTATAGAAATTGGTTTATAATTGGTAACTCCAATTTATTTCCACTTAAGAAAGATTCCAAAAAATCTACAAATATTTCGAATAAATTGCTTCTTTTTATAAGAGGATAAAAAAAAAACTTATAAGAACTTAACGCGTATTCAGGTCCTTCATGAATCCCTTTGAAAAACAATGAAAGACCTAAAAATTGTTATATCAAATCTGATATACTCCTGTAGATTTCAAGATCTTTTAACTAGGAAGATTCATATAATCATGTGCTCTAAGAATGGGAAGGTGTACAGTGAATTTGTTGGAGAATACTGTATTCTGGAAGTTGAAAGTGTTCTGGACAGCTCCAACAAGAGAAGGTTAGATCTTTGTTCTGAACTCTGCTCGTATCAGATCTTGCCCTCCTTAACCGAAGTCAGGGCAACCAATCTTTGTGAAGGAGTTTTAGAACTAATTGCTAGAAAATAACTCCAAAAAGAATTATCCTCAATTGCCCACAAGGAAATTATTTTCCATGCTGTTTGCTGGGCATCCTATAGAGAGTTTCATGATCTTCAGATGATTAAATTTCACGCGGACAATCTAGAAATTTTTGAAGAAAATCTTGATGAAATCATGGAAACCGAGGATAACAAAGATGAGTGAAATTGAAGTCCTTGAATCAAGAAAAATAGACATCAGTTTTTGATTTCTTTCAATTATTGTGTAAGGTCTATTGCTGAATAAAACTATTATTTATGAATAAAATTATTATTTTATAATTTTTCTTGTGATAGTTTTTCTATTACATAGCCTGTGCTTGAATGCTTTATATTATTTCTATGTTTATGGGATGTTTGATTTCGGTTTTCTTAACCTTAATATTCGATCTCATATGATGTGTGAATCCTTATGGTTTGTGTGGCTTTTTGATTTAGCGGGATTAAGTTCTAGCCCATGTTTGTAGGCTTTATCAAAGGATCATAAGGTGTTCCGATTGAAACTCATATGTGAAAAATCACAATATGTTGAATCACTGTGTTTAACATAAAAGCATATGTGTTTCGGATTTTCAACTTTTGCTATTGGCACGCATTAGTTAAAACCGAACCTTTTGCTGGTAAAGGTTGCTTTTGTTGTTGCTCTTTTGTACTTGCGAGAGGATGACAACACAATGGGGGTGAGTTTTAACTTGAACTTGCGCTTAATGATATATCTTTCTGGGGAGAAGAGGATGCGGAATTTGAGGTAACGAATTTGTTAGTTAATCGTTTTCCTGTTTAAGAAAAGCTTGAGTTTATTGCATATATTTTGCTTTTGCTTAACAAAATTTGGTACAATTGATATTTATTCCATTATGTGTGTATGGATGTATGTGTGTGTGTGATTCAATTGTTTCCGGTTAAGAAAAACTGGTTTGACATCCTTCTTTATTGTTTGGTATCAATTGTTTTAGACTTAACGAAATTTCGGTGCAATTGCGGTGCTTTAATGTCTATGTTTGTTTCAATTGCTTCCGGTTAAGAGAAATAATTGTGCAAGTTAATTTATTTGGTTTGTATGTATTTTTTATGGCTTAAAAAAATAAGGGATCATTTGTTTAGTCCAATTTGATTCCGGATAAGAGAAACTAAGTTAATTCTGATCTTAGTTAGACTTATCAAAAGTAAAGGATTCGGTTATTCAAGTCTAATTGAATGCCTTGACAAGAAATATTAGTTAACTAACCTAGTATTTGTCTTGTCTAAAGTGAAAGATCTAAGTTATTATCTGAATAATTAGAGTCCGATGAGAAAAATAAAGTTAATTCTGATCTTTATTTTGGTCTTATCGAAATAAGCGATTGTATTTGTGCAATCGGTTTAGCAAGGGAACTAAGTTTCTTAGTCAATTTGTTAAAATATTAGGGAAAATTACTTCGGGCTATTTTTTCCTTGATAACATATTAAAACCAAATTACTTGTAGTTTCGGTTTTGATATTGGTTATCTAAAGTGGTATGTGAAACCTTCGTGCTTAACTCTTATAGGTTGTACAATTCTTTTAGATTGTAAGATCCTTTCGGTTTTTGGTATTTGCTCGGAACTTTGTCATTTTGTGACAACAAGGGGGATAAATATATGGAGTAAACAAGTGAATTTTAATCACTAAGGAAAGGACAACTGTGCTTAAACGTTATATCTAACGAAAGAGTAAAGCATTGACTAAGGGGGAGAAACATATCATATGTTGATTGTAGTTATTTGGACAACAAATGGGAAATAACAAAGATGTGTGGATTAAAAATCTACCTATCTTACCTTTAGGGGGAGTATTAGCTTTGTTATTTAAATATCAACATCGGCATTTATGGATTGAATATATGCAGGGTATTGTGCTGTTGAAACTTGGAATCAAGCGTATGTATAATGAATTTTTGTAATTTGTTTATCCATATGATTATAAGAGTTTTGTCACTAAAATTGACAAAGGGGGAGATTGTTAGAGCATAGCTCGGTTGAACCCACCAAGCGTTGGTATGTAAGTTTGGTTGTCATATTTTAGTAAATCAAAACTCAATTAAAGAGTCGCTTGATTATATACTAGAGACAACTTCGTATAGGTTAGGCTAGAAAGATTAGGATTATGAGACATACAAGTATTACTCGAAGACTTGAAAAATGTGAAGAAGTAACAAGCTACATCGACGATATCATCCTTACTCTTGAGGTTAGTAATATTGTGACTGTGAATGATTATACTCTAGTAGACATAGTGTTAAAGAATTAGAATACGAAGTATAACGCTTATCTTTTAAACTTCATATATAAGACATCGACATAATCGTATGAATAATATTGTGATTATGTGTATGGGTATGGGTGAAGATTTCGTCCGAGGAAACAATGTTTACATTCGTTTAAAGGAAGTACATTCATGAACCTGTTTTATGAATCGAAAGGGAAATCGCTAGGCTTATTGGTATTGTTATTCATTGCATATTGATGTAAATTTTAGTTGTAGTAAAAAGAAGGATTCGATTCTCGAACTTGTGAAGGATAACTTTAGACTTAAATTCAAAACTAAATAGAAAAATCACTAAAAATCATAGCAAATACTGACAAAGTTGATATCAATATTAAAAGAACACTGAGGCTGATATTCCACTATTTTCCAAGTTCAAAGTGATTTAATCTAGTATTTATATTCATGAAATTTTCTCGTTCAATTTGATTCTAAACTATTGCAACATGTAGATTTTCAATATAACAAGTGTAAATCCGAAGCATAAAACATCAAAAACCTAGGTCCA